>JAPSGF010000027.1:2444147-2564538 GCA_035772895.1 Perdix hodgsoniae
TGGGTCTAGGAGGGAAGGAATGAAAAGAAAGGAGCGATCTGAGAACGAACGGCAGTTTAATGAACCTAATAATGCTAAACAACAACAGAGAGTTTCAACAAGGAGAGAAATAGAACTAAACCTCACCGACGAGCTGTAGGAGGCGGGAAGCTGCGACCACGTTGTCTCCTCACCGGGGAATCGCGCGCCAAGAGAAAAAAAAACTCCGTCCCCTTTTCCGGCTACCCCTCCCCCCCCATGCCCAATTAAGGCAGTCCATAGGAAAGAAAAAAAAAACTCTCCCCTTAACTCCCATTATCCTGCATGATGTTCTGATGTGGAATAGCAACACAAACCAAAGAAATTACAAAACCATAACAAATGTTGTCACACTATGGCCTGTGCCAGTACTACAGATCTCTATTTACAGCTTCCTAAGTGCTTTGACACTTACTTTCATTTGACACAAGAGATGCAGTCTTGAAAGGCAGTAGACATGAGATGATTTTAAAACAAGTGAGCAAGTATGAGGCTATGTGATGTTAAATCTGAATTCATGATTCTGAAAAGGTCCACAGCCACCTAACCTGCAAAAGTGTCACCTACAGAAATGGCAGGATCCACTGTACCGGTCACACACCCTCTAGAAATGAAAAGCATTCCTGGAGGAAAGCAATACTTGGCTTCACCCATCTCCACTGCCCATCCTCCCTCCCTCTGGAGGCAATACAGAAACATTATTTTTCATAGAATCATGGAATCCTAGAATGGCCTGGGTTAGAAGGGACTTCAAGGATCATAAAGCTCCAACCTCCTCTCCACAGGCAGTGCCACCAACCTCCATATCTAGTACTAGACCAGGCTGCCCAGGGCCCCATCCAATCTGGCCCTGAACACCTCCAGGGACAGGGCGTCCACAACCTCTCTGGGCAGCTGTGCCAGCACCTCACCACTCTCTCTGTAAAGAATTTCCCCCTGATATCCAACACAAATAATCTTTCCTTCAACTTAAAACTATTTCCCCTTGTCCTGCTACTATCTACCCTGTCAAAGAGTTGACTCCCCTCCTGTTTATAGGCTCCCTTTAGGTACTGAAAGGCTACAATGAGTTTATATCGCAGCCTTCTCTTCTCCAGGCTGAACAAGCCCCAGCTCCCTGAGCTTGTCTTCGTAGGGGAGGTGCTCCAGCTCTCTGATCATCTTTGTGGCTCTCCTCTGGACTGTCTCCAACAGCTCTCTTTCTTGTACTAGGGGCTCCAGTCCCGAATGCAGTACTCCAGATGGGGCTTCACAAGGGCAGAGCAGAGAGGGACAATCACCTTCCTGTCTGCTGGCCACCCGTCTTTTAATGGAGCCCAGGATACCATTTGCTTTTTGTTGCTTTTTTTCCTTTTTTTTTTTTCCCATGTGCTTTTCTTCTTCAGTCACATGACCTCAGAGCATCACCTTCCTTCAATTAATCACTTCTTTTTGTTTTGAAACTGGCCATGTGTCTGAAAACAAATTTGGTCATCCTCTCCAGTCTTGCTCTGCTCAGCCACAACGTACATGCTCAAGATATATGAAGAAACAATAAAATGTTTTCACTTAGGTCCTCTGTTATTCAGTTGAGGCCTGAATTATCAGAAACCCCTAATTTTGCTGAGAATTGTTCTATTTTAACTCTGCTGTACAAAATGCTTTGAAATGGTAATACTCAGCCCTTACTGATCCACCAGCTTCAAAGGATGAATTCAAATCGCAAACAGGGTCATCATTATCCCGCACCCTCACATCTCCAGAGAAAACCCTCTGTGCCTGCGCATCTTTGAAATGTTAATTGTTTAACTGCTAAAAGCTCCCACACCTTGTCAGGAGAGGAAGCTAAAAATCTCGACTTCTAAAATGTAGCAGTCAAATCATTTCCAATTATTAAAATTAAAGTTTTTCTAGAGGTTTGGGTGACTGAAAGCTTATTAGACTGTCTGGAAGGTCAGCTCCAGCTAAAGAGGAGGAAGGAAAGCCAAGGCCACTACTGTGGTCCCTCTCTGACAGCAGCTGCTGGTGTCAGCACGTTCCCAAGTGGACTGGTGATGCACAGAAACGTCTGCACCAACTTGTATCCTGTTGGCAGCTGTAGCAGAGAGCTCCTGATTCAAACTGATCTACCTTCTCCCTCCTCACCTGGCACCTTTGGCAGAAAACTCGTGAAGCTCAATAATGGCAAGTGCAGTAGCCTGAGCCTGGATGGAGTAATCCCATGCACCAGGACAGACTGGGGACCCATGTGTGAGTCCACTGTGTCCAACTGGCGCTTTCCCAGTGCAAAAAGGTGAATCCAGCAGCATGCAACCAAGGTGAGCAGAGGCTGGAAACTCAAATACAGGCTAAGAGCTGAGTCTGTTCAGCCTGAAGATGACTATGGACAGATCTTACTACTGTCTGCAAATACCCGATGGGTGGCTGTAGAGAAAGACAGAAGCAGCCGCTCCTCAGAAATGCATGCCAAAAGGATGAAAGTCAACAGTCACAAGGAAAAATTCTGATTAAATATATGGAACACAGGTTTTCTGCAAGAGTGGTCAAACACTGGATCAAGCTGCCTAGAAAGGCTGTGGAATCTCTACCTTCAGAGCTACCCAAGAATGAACAGGATGTGGCCCAACACAGCTCTGAAGTAGGTCTGGTCTGCCTGGTGGGGTTGAATTCCAGAGTTTACTTCCAACCTAAGTTATATTATTCTGATGCAATAAATATCACCAAATAACTTATAATCATTGCTGTGAAAAGGAATAAAAGGCATTCTTCTGAATTCTGTCAATTGAAGAAGGTAGTCATCTCCATCTAAAACTGAAAGCCCTCACCATAGTCTGGACTTTATTTATAGCAACACTTACTCACAAAAATCTGGCAGAGTAGCAGATAGCAGCTGTATCCCTACTATGGTCCCACAAATCTACACATATAACAGTCAAAGAATAGTATGGAGGAGGGAATTAAATTTATCTCCTCAAATTTATTAGGTAAAGACCTATCCCTGATGCAGTAAATGCTACTTTTCCTAGGAGAAAAATACAAGAAAAGAAGAAAATAAAACTCTGAACCAAGCATTTCACTATGTTCTAGTTTCAGCTGGGATGGAATTGTTTTCTTGAGAGTGTCTGGTATGATGCTATGATTTTGATTCTAGAAGAAAAACAATGTTGATAACACACCAATGTTGACAGTTGCTGCCAAGCAGTGTTGCACACAGCCAAGGCCATTCTCATAGAAAGGAGCTTGGGAGAGACAGAATTAGGACAGCTGACTTGAACTGGCCAAAAGGATATTCCATACCATATGACATCATGTGGAAGGAGTTTTGAAGGGGGTGGAAGGGCTCTCTCTTTTGCTGCTCAGGGAGCCAGCTGGGTGTTGGTCAGGTGGGTGGTGAGCAACTGCTTCTGCATATACATTCATTTATAGATAGATAGATATTCATTACTATTATCTTTTCCCTTTTCTCTATCTTAGTAAATAGCTTTATCTCAATCCATGAGTCCTACTTCTTCTTCCAGATTCTCTCCCCCATCCCACTGGGAAGGGGGGAGTGAACAGATGACTGTGTAGTGCTCAGCCACCTGCAGGGTTAAAAACCACAACACACTGTAATACATCATCCTTTAAAAGAAATGGAGAAAGATCTCATACTTACATTTCTTGGACACAGTTTACACTGGAAAATCTGTTTTATACAAGTAATAAGATGACAGTGAAGTTTCTCTGTTAATCCATCAAAATTCCTGCAGGCCAAGATAACAACTTCCTGAGGATGAGTTTCCAACCACTTTAACACTTCCCACAGAATATCCTATAAGAAAGAGTCAAGGCAACTTACAAAATCATGCTACACAGAGAAAAGGAACTTAAACTTTTCCATTAATGAAACCATTAATGGCTGGATAGAATCACAACCACTGTAATGAAAAACCACTGTAGGTTTTCTCAGTATGGACATCTGGTAGCCCAGAAGGTGCTTCAGAGAGAAAAGCCAGAAAGACCTACTTTCTGCAGGTTTGTGCTGATTTATTCTGGCTGTAGGCCTAGCATTTAATTTAATAGTTTTGTATTTTGGTAATACCCATCAATCTCCTTACAGGCAGATTATCAGTAAACCCATCTTCCCAATCTTCTTCAAGGACAAACACAATGTTGGTGGCAAACTGGAAAATAAGGAAAACTCTGTGCTTGCTTAAACATGACAGGATCTGTTTTCCCCATTTGTTATAGGCAATGACAACTTCTTGGAGATCACACATAATTAGCAGAGTAGGCAGTCACTACATCTAACTATCCTCTTGAACGTGCCAATCATCGTGATATAAAAGGTTCAAACGATTAATATGAAACCAAGGCTTAGCCAGTCAGTCTACAAACAAAAGCTGCCTTAGCTGGCTGTGCACTCCTCTGTGCCTGGCTGGAGAAATCTTAGCAAATGCAAAGACAACATAAACGGGTCCGCAGTGAGATAGCACAGGCAAAAAAGCAACTTCACATTACCGTCTTCATAGGATCTGACCGTGCTTTAATAATGGACACAGACTTGAGTCTCTCAGTAAAACACTTATTCCTCCAAAAAAAAGAAAAAAAAAAAGAAAAAAAAAGTGCCTATGATTTAGTAGGCTTTTGATACCTTCTTTTTAGGAACTTCTGTCTGTACTGGGGAAATACGACTGCCCTGGATAGCATCCTTGGACTACACAAGATAAACCCCAGAAACATAAGGCACTTGGTGGGGCATAGGTGGTAGAGAGCAAGGCACAGCAGTTCCAGTTAGAGGATAAGAAACTGAACAACACTGAAACCTTAACTGCAACTGCTGAAACTAGCTCAGTAACCAGCCCTGCCAACTTTCTGTAGTTCAAAGTCCTCCCATTAGGAAAACAAATAACCTATTCAGAAAACCTTGGGGAAGCATTTTCAAATTAGGATGGCCCTTAAAATAAGCAGCAGCACGTGTATAGCCATTCCAATGGCAAGGACAATACCTGTACAATAACTGTTGTGTATACCATATGCACGAAATACAGATTCATAGATGGATCGCTAGCCTTGTGGGCAATCCTAAAATCCAAATATCTGACTCCAGCCTCAAGTTGCTCTGTCACAGTTAGCTCCTGGAGAGTTAAACAGAAGACAAAGGTCCTGAGAGTTTGAAAAGGGTTTGTTCCTTTAGATTAGATAACTGGAAAAGGTATACCAAATTAGCCCTACGATTTCCACATCTTTCTTCTTTAAAATGGTGCTGTAAGGTACCCAGTCATAGCTTTAAATTATTTTACTATCTAACAAGAGGATCCTGATTTCCCTGTGGAATATACTCCAGGTATAGGCTAGATTAGTTTCAGACTTCAGCATTTGTTGTCTTCTCAAAGTTAAAAGATCCATTAACCTGCGCATAAATACCCAATCTCTGTTCACAAGGCTATTTGTATGAACAAATCTTGCAAGATCAGCACCTCAGAAACTCTGTATTTATTTTATTAGATCAAAGACTTTACCACGGTTTTCTCTATGGACCTCACTCATCCTCAATGGAAGGAAAAACAAAAATAGAAAAAAGTACTGGCTATTGTTCTCTTTTTAGGATACAGCCTCTTTAAAAGTTTGAATTAACTCACAGAAGTCCTACAAATAGGCCTTCTTCTGTCTTGTTTTTCTCTCCATCTGGTTTTGAGACCTACACAGGACAGGTTATAGAGCTGAGTCTGGGGCAAGACATCCCAGATGACACATCTCCTATATTCATCATGGTCCTCTTTCACTAAGAGGGAATAATCAAATGAATTTAATACACTGAAATCCTACTTTGTCTCAGTTCAACCTCCGTGTATGGACAACACTATTAGGTTTCAGGAAAAAAAAATAGACTGTGCTAATTTAAGTCAGATAGGATTTAATTATAGCAAAACCAATGTAAGGTGTTGTGCCTAATAACCACTCTTGTTAGTGCTGGGACAGAAATTAAGAGTTCTGGCAGGATGTTCACCCTGCCTAGCTCTAGCCATCCACCTTTATGCTCCTGGAGGGGAGTTCAGTCTGAGCTGAACATGCCTCAGGTGCTGAGGAACACAGAAGCTGTCAGCATCATCCTCCACACCGCTTGGTCTCCTCCAGGCTGGAGAAGCCAAAAGAGTGATCCGTGCCCAAGACTGGTTTCCACATGGGGCACAGAAAATGTATGGCTGTAGGTTATATGTAACCGTTGTGGCCAGAAAGTGCACCAGACTGACTAGTTGCTGTGAACTGCACTTTGGACAAATTTCTTTCTTTCTACCAACTGACTGGGAAAACTAGAAAGATTAATTCCCTTAATTAGTCACTTGGATTTGGATACTAAATCAGCACAACTATTGCCCCAAGTGCAAAAAAAGCATGTTTTGGGATGCAATGTGACTCAGCACAGCTATCTCACACCTGACATCCAGGTTGAGAGCTGACATCAGCCATTGCATAGGAAAGATATGGGCCTCCAGGCTGACACACATAACAGTCAAGGCTGGGGCCTGGCATAGGGCCATCCAGAAACGCGTCAGTCCTGTCAGCAGCAGGATGCCTCAATCACTGCTCCAGATACCAAGGGACAGAGTCACCTTCCTGCAGAGACAACCTGGCACTAAAGAGGACAGGCATGCAGCCAGGCCTTCCCCATCTGCCAGGCCACCTCCCATTCAGCAAGCAGGGCTCTGACCAGAAAATGACTGTAATGATACATGGACCTTGTTTATCTCCATCAAAAACACCTTGTCCACCAGCAACTGGCAGGTGAGGAGGTATCTAAACTCACCATTGGCATGAGCTCCAAAGTTACAAAAAATGGTTCAAGATAAGACCCTGCGATAAGTGAAGAAGCCCAAGGATAATTATTGCCACCTCTCAATTATTCAGTTTTAAGTCACTACTAATGAACTACTCCTTCAAAAAGAACGAAAGTGAAAAGAGGTGCCTCTTTGATGACATGAAAGTCCGTTCTTTAGAAAAATCTTCAAAAGCGCTAACTTAAACTACGATCCCCAATTTCATCTTTAACATACATTTGTGAGGAACAGCAGGAGATAACTGCTAGCTTAAAATTCAGTTGTTTTATAAAAATGAACTAAACCTTAAGTGAAGTGTCACACCTTCATTCTCTTAATCTTTAAAGTCCCCTTAAATGACATTCTTGCCTTTGCAGGCCACTGAAATATTTACACAATAAAGCAGTGCAAAACAGGCACCTCACACAACAGAGACAATAAAAAGGACACTGCTTTCTGAATTAAGCACAAGAAAAGAAAAACCTTTCTACTAACTTATTTTGATTAGGGTAATACTAAATATTAATAATAACAATAAAAAAACTGTAAGGAAGATGAATTTCTAGTAGTCAATTTTAAGCAACGTCTTTATGAATCCTCCCTGTCCAAGCTGAACGACTTTTCCCTACAAATGAAGATCTGGTATGCACAGCACTGGCACTTCATGACAGCTGCTGGCTGTTCTCTCATTGCTTTATGGGAGAACACGACCACACTTTGCACTTCAGCACAACATTCAAATGTGTTCAGGCTTGAGAAAATCGGACATTTACCTGTGTTATGGACCACTTCATAATAATAGGGCGTACAATGCAGGGCATACATTTATTTAAAAACTTCACCAGTTTGGATTCATTGCCACTAACAGCAGAGTTCTTATCCAAGCAGTAGGTCATAGTGTCATGACTGCCTGCAGAATACAAAAATAAACAGAAAATACATGTCATTTCTTAATTACTCAAGCACCACAATGCACGATTGCATTCCACACACACACCTGACTTGCCTCTTCATTTACAAAACAAATATATGTTGCCTGACAGCTTATGGCACTTATGGTTCCTACAGAGCTCGCTCACTTGGCATTATTAGTGTGAATTCCACATAAAAGGATGGCACTGCAACTTTTCAGTATTTTTCATTAAAGCAGTTCCCGCTTTAATTACATATCACTGTTGATACTGGCCTCATACTGCATTAAAACAGTCCATCTCAACGATTGTCTTCCACCAAAACAAGTATATTGTGAAAACTCTCTTTCTAGGGGAAATAAGCAGCTGACAGAATCACAGAATCACCAAGGTTGGAAAAGACCTTCAAGACCATCCAGTCCTACCATCCAACTATCATCAGTAGTACTCAATAAACTGTGTCCCTCAACACAAAATCCAAATGTTCCTTGAATATAGAAGAATACAGAACAGAATATAGACAGAAGGAATGTACCAAGATCGTAAGTCCAGTTGCCTGATCAACATGCCTCTTGAACACTGACAGCCATGAGGCATCAAGTACTTCTCAAGAAAGCCTGTTCCAGTGTTTGACCACCCTCACAGTAAATAAACGCCTCCTAATGCCCAGCCTGACTCCGAAGCCTTAAATCTGAAATACTTCTTGTCATAAAGGTTCATTTACATATGATACAACTTACAACACCTTCAGGATAGGCAGTCAGTGATCTTGCTAGCTTTTTCTGTTCTATTATTTCTTCTCATTTCACAAAGCATCAATAAGAACAGCTAAAAACTTGATGACCTGATTTGCTGGGATCTTTACAGGGTATCTGCAAGGAATTTGCAAATCATTTTGTTGTTTTTTTTTTTTTTTTAAATCCTCTGTCAAACAAAGCAATCACTGATGCTAGAAACCAGCTTCTTAAAAGGTCAGTCTAAACTGGTGCTAGTGGCAATTCTTCTGGTAGCCAAAGCAAAAGGACAAGATCATATCTGAAATAAAGAATATTCTTTGAAACACTCAATAATAGAACAGGACAATAAACTATTGTTCCTTTTCAAATCTAGTTTATGTCTATCTTTTCCTGCTTTAAATGACCCAACCAAGGTTATCACAGATGGAAGGATGGCAACGAGGACATTCAATCAAAAGAGTTTATCTTAAAAGATGTATGAATCAAACCATTAAATATCCATGGACCAAATCCAAGTCTAAGAGAAGTGAACATGATTCCATCAATGGGTGTTGCATCTGCTGATGTCATTATCATGGATAATAACTTCATTTAGGTGTCTTCATGTGACATAACCAAGTTAAAATGAAGAAGGGTATATCCACAATACAGCAAGTTTGATTCAAATATAGCGAGCTAGCACAAAACCAGGCAGCTTCAAAGCTCTAAACAACTCCTGTCCTGAACCTGGTGCAACACAGTGCCAACTGCTAAGAGTTGCCTCTGTCTCCTTGTCATGCATTCAGAAATCACATTCTCAAGTTTCTTGCATGCCTTGTTATCTTCTCTATCTCATAACCCTTAGGTTATGACACACATTTATCATGCCCTAATGACCGGAGGGCAAGGCAGCCTTCTGTGAGGAGATGAGTAAGACTCTGTTTCCGAATTGGGTTTCCTTCCGACATCGGTCCCTCTGAAAACCTGCTAGGGCTGTCTTGACCTGGTTGGTCTTGTTTCATTCTATTCTGATCTGGAGTAGACCAGTTTAGTAGGTCAGCTGGAGAAGAATCTTTCTTCCAAGCTACATGACCTGCAGTGCACAGTAAAATCATCTAGTGTTTGTTGAAATTAACTTGTCTTAGAATTAAAGAATAACCTGAGTTGGAAGGAACTCACAGGGATCAGCAACTCCAACTCCTAGCTAGACATAGGACCAGCCAAAATTCAAACCCTGTGTCTCGTTGCTAAATGCTTCTTGAACTCTAGCAGCTTGGGGCCATGACCACCGCCCCACAGAGCCTGTTCCAAAGCCCAACTACCCTCTCAGTGAAGAAACTTCTCCTAATACCCAGCTCAATACTCTCTGACACAGCTCCATCATTCTTTCATTCTTTTCTTCCTGCCTGTTCACTGTGAAAACAACAAACATTCATGAGAATACCAAGATCACTGTTAGGAGAAGAGTCAGGAAGTCAAAAGGACACATCGACGAGTTCTCAGCATTCTAGCAAGAAACACCACTGTGAAAGCCCTTTAGAAGTAACATGGTTCCTTCCATATCAAGGAACACTGATTTTTTAATGATTTTTGCAAGAGGAACAATATATAAAAATAAAAAAAAAAAAAAAAAAAAAGAATTACTTATCTTCTATCATAAGATAGATACTTTTTTTCTTATCTTGTTGCTTTACCTCCTGGTGGCCTCCTGTCATGGAGTGACAGCTTCAGTAAACAAAGAAAGAACAACTGATATAATCTACCTGGACTTCTACAAGACCTTTGATAGGTTTTCACATAACATTTTTTGTTTCTAAAGTGGAAAAATAAGAATCTGAAGGGTAGACTGTTCAGTAGAGAATTATTTGAATGGTCATGGTCAGAGGGCCATGGTCAAAGACCGTCCAGGTGGATGTCAGTAATAAGCGATGTCCCCCAGGGGTCTGCACTGGGACTGATGCTCTTCAAGATTTATATCAACAATCAGGACAGTGGGATCAAGCACACCCTCAGTAAGTCTGCTGACATCAACTTGAGTGGTACAGTTAATACCAGAAGAAAGAGATGCCATCCAGACAGACCTGGACAGACTTGAAAAAGAGGCCCAAAGAACCTAATGAGGTTCAACAAGGCCAAGCACTGCGCTTGGGTTGGTGCAATCCCAGGTACAAGTACAGACTGGGAGAACAGAAGAACCGTGGAGAACGACTTAAGGGTCCTGATGGACAAAAAGCTGCACATGAGACAGTAATGTATACTCATAGCTCAGAAGGGCAACTATATTTGGGACTGCATCAGAAGAGTGATGGCCAGCAGGGAAAGTGAAGACATTGTCCCCCTCTACTCTGTCCTTTTTAGGCCCCATCTGCAGCTCTGTGTCCAGGCCGGGGGCCCCAGCACAAGAAAAACACAAAAGCATTGGAGTGGGTCAAAAGAAGGGCCACAAAGATGATCAGAGAGCTGGTTCACCTCTCCTATGAAGACAGGCTGAGGCAGCAGGTCTTGTTCAGCCTGGAGAAGAAAAAGCTCCCAGGAAAAACCTCACTGTGGCCTTCTAGCACTTCAAGGGAGCTTATAACAAATAGGAAGACTGACTTTTTACATAGGCAGATAATGATAGGACAAGGGGGAATGGCTTTAAACTAGAAGAGGGAAAAATTTTATTAGATACCAGGAAGAAATTTTTCACTTGGAGGATGGTAAGGCGCTGGCACAGCTGCGCAGAGAAGCTGTGGTGTCCCATCCCTGGAGGTGCTGAAGGCCAGGTTGGATGGGGCCCTGGGCAGCCTGAGCTGAAGGGGGGCAGCCCTGCCTACAGCAAAGCACTCAAGAGTTAACAGTCGTCCAGCTAACAGTCCTCCCTCAAGCCAGTGAAAGCAGGTTCTCCCAAAATTTCTTCAGACAGAATGAGGAAAAAAAAATCTGTTCAAGACAGTAGAGAGCAATGACCAAAACATAGTAATAACTTTTTAAAAAGCTAATAATAAGCAAGTCTGATTGTAGCGCCAATGAAGATACCAGCTATAATGCAACTATATTTACCCATAACTGGATACATCTAGTTTTCAGAAACAGGGACCAGCAGTTATGCAGTAAAGTCCTTATCTACATTAATAAAAACAAATACATTAATTCCAAGTCCCCATCCTCCTTCCTTCTTCACTTTTTTTTTTTTCTCTCCCATAACTTCCCAGCCTCTTTCAAATACTGCAAAGAAACAAATAATAAAGTGAAATGTTGTCTCCTTTTGGAGTCATTTTAATTAAAAAAAAAGTGTTAATAACACAGTAGAAAATTTTACCATAGCCAAAATAAACAAATTCTCAGATTATTAACACTACTCTGACATGACGATGCATATGCATCTTACACGTCTTGATGCTACAGAAGTCCCATTTTCTTCCCTTAAGATCTTCTTCCTCCCCTCTAAGAAAACCTTGAAAATACTCCCCTTGGCCCTTCTGCCTGGCACAGACCCAAATGAAAAAACAAACAAACAAACAAAACAACAACAACAAAAAACAACCTTCATGAAATAAAACAAGCAGGACGTTCCAGTGTTTAAATGACATGCTAACAAAACAGCAGAGAACAAAAGTTAATCTTTACCTGGAAGAGATAAGTTAAAGAGGGGAGTATCCCAGAGCTTTTCTGGTAATTTTGACATCCACTGAGCATTTTCGTGGCACACATGAATGGAGGTTTGCAAACTGCCTTCCATTAGTACTGTCCTAAGACTTCATAGACTAAGACGTCATAGACTGTTCTGGGAGGAAAGAAAAAAAAAAAAGAAAGACAAACATGAATAAGATTCGTTAAATTATTTCACAATGCCATTGGACCTCTGCAGAATGCATTTATTCCTATAAAATGAGAAGCTTTCTCTCAAAAAGGTCATGAGCTTTGCCATCACAAAACTCACTGCTTTAAACAACACTCTCCCAGTATGATGCCAAAGGTACGTTCTGGCTTCAAGCTGGCAAACCAACCAACTGGAAGAAGAGTGGAGCCAAAGCAAACAAGGCTCTGACGGTGTGGAAAAATGAGTATGTATGGAGGCTACTGCAACATCATGAGGGGCAGCCCATTTCCAGTGGGAAAAATACCTACTTCCTGAATCCTTGACTGAAGTGGGAAAGGGACTGAGTCTGCTGCCCACAGGGCCCTGGGGATCACAAAGCACCACACCAACTGCCAGACCAATGCCTATGTGACAAGTCCTCATTTCTTCTATTGGACAATGGATTTTCACATCAAGATGACTCTTGGGACCAAAAGTGAAAACTTCCATCTTATTCCCTGTTTTGAGATCTCTTGACATCTGCTCTTATCATCCCTATGGAGCCCATGATCATGAGAACTTCAGCTGGTCAGACTTTCCAGAAAGCTACTCTAGAACTGTTCTTCTTGAACATGGATCTCTCCAAGATCTTCTGCAAAGTTTGCAATGGTCAGGAGTGCCAGCAGATGAACTCCAGCTGAGAAATCATACTAACCCTCACTTGAGTGCACTAGAGTTAATCTGCTTATTTTTCACTTTGTGCTCTCCTGAACAGTGCAAAACATGAAGACAAGCACCCTATGTCATTTTTTCTTTTCTTTGTAGGCCTGAAGTTGCCTAAAGTGCAGGTGATATTTGTACAGATAAAAGCCTTCCTTTGTTTCACTCATTTCAAGGGTCTTTCTTACCCAGCTAGGTAGTGGAACACTTTTTAGATCACAGCACAGTGACTACCTGTGATAATATCCCACCTTCCTTTTTCCTTCTTTCTTAAAAAGTTGGACTGTGAACATTACCTTCTTTTCTGCTGCAAATGCAGCAGTCAGATAAGTACCATGCAGCTTTTGTGCTGCGCCAGCCTTCCTGACTTATCTTTGTTCCTTCTTGCCACATCTCTGCATATTCATTCCTATGATTGCTTTTCCCCAGCATATTCTTCGTGTCGTCTGGGGTGATGGTTGGTTCCTCAGGGCTTACAAGTGAGCGATGCTATTTATATGAAGAACCCGTGGTTTCCTTAAACATTGTGCAATAAATTTTTTGTGGCAGCCACGTGAGGTCATCTGGAAGGTAATGTCAGCAATTACTTCACTAAGTTCCATGTACACATCACCTATAACAGATGCAATCTGCTTTTACATCTGATGATGCATGTAGCATTGCTCCCCCAGCCAGCCCAGCTGCACAGTTGATGCGGCTTTGGAGCAGTCCAACCGAGTTCCTGCAGCCCAGCTGAGATACTGACAGTGTCACGGCGATGGAGGGAAAAGCCCAGTGACATTGCCCTAGTGTCCCACATGTAATCTGGGATTTTCCCCTTTGGTTCACCCAGCCTTTGCTTTCCACTAACCCTTCAATAAGCCGAACTTACTAGAGGCTAGAAATCGGCGCTTATCAACACTTTTCAGCGGGGGTTTTCTGCCATATTCGCTCCCTATGGAGGCTGACCGTGGTCCTCCAGCTGGCACAAGCTGCTGCCGCTACCCTGACCACGGTGGGACAACAAGAGCACCCTCCTGGGCATGGGAAAGCCAGTGGAAATAGCAAGACCGAGCTGATCAAAAGAGATCAAACCAGGTTTTGGCTGTGCTCCTGCAGAACACGAGCCTGAGATGCTCACATCACTACCTCCTAAGTCAGCTGCCACCTCACGGTTAAGATGCAGCATGTCTTTTAAGGCAAAACCAAGGCTCGCCTGCAAGGATGAAACTGCAACTGCTAGCTACCGCTTTTCGTAAGTAAATCTCAAGCTCCGCAAAGGAGAGCAGTGCCTTTACTCCCACCTCCCCACCCAAGAACCTGATGGCGAAGCCAACCTCTGCACGCTGCTGCCACGACGAACCTCCCTCGATGCCCACGAGCTCCCGCCCGCTTTCTAACCTAATCGTGCTACGCAGCTTAACTACAACGCGAGGATTCTGCCGGGACGCAGACAACAAACAAGCGGTAAGGCTGAAATACGCCAAGAGCTTCGGGTGGCATCGCCCCGGGACGCCCCCAGCACGGCAGAGGGGCCGGGTGTGCCAGGGACCCGACGGCCAAAGGCTGCAAAAAGCCGTCAGGAAAACGAGACTGGCGACCGTCGGATGACATAATTAAAGTACTGGCCGCAGCCTAACCGGGAGCAAACCAACGCCGCGGTAATTACACGAGAGATTTCCACGTGAATTACACTGACTGCAACGACGAGGACGGAATTCCCAGGTGGAAAGGAGGAAAACAAAACCGAAAAACGCCGCACGGCGTTACAGCACCCTCTGCTTGCGCCCTGCCATCTCACCGCGGGCAGTCAGACTCCCCCTCCCTCTCCGCTCCCGCCTTACCCACCCGGAGCGGCCGCCTCGCCTCCATCCCAGCTCCTCGGGGCAGCCGGGCAGGAGCCAAAGGGGAAGAGGCCCGGCCCCGCCCCTCCCGGCTCCGGGCAGCCGGTTTGGGAAGGTGCCGGGGCGGGAGGAGCCAGGCCGAGCGCCGGTGGGACGCCCAGCGGGCTGAGAGCGTACTGCTGCGGGAGGGAAGGAGCGCCGGGGGGGAGCAGCCTGCAGCCGTCCTGCAGCTGCACTGGAAACCTCCCAGCTCCGAGGTAGCTCGAACGTGTATGAGTAGCACGTTAACTGCCTGCTTTGTCCGACAGGCAAAAGAACGAATAAAGAGAACCAACTCTTTCTGTACTGTAGGACGGATTTCCCAATGGGTCACCAGCAGCAGAACCCCGGGATCAGGGCCCGTGTTCTAGGCTTGTATAATGGCCAGGGCAAAGGAAAATTTAGACTGCTGCTGTGCTGGGCCTCTTAATGCAAGGGTATCTTTTCCAGGTGTTTCTTTTCCACCATCTCATTTTGGTGGAGCAAAACTTGCTGTGGCAACAGCAGCCAAGACTGGGTTAACGTTTCAGGTGAGCAAGCCAAACCCTTGGTGAGTCCCAGGGCAGCACAGCTGCTGAGGATTCACAGCAGTGTCACAGCTCACAGTGTTGCCCATTCATAAGTCTCTTCTGCAGATACAGAATAGACCTGTGACTGGCTGTAAAGCTAAGCACAAAAAGGACACCAAAAAGGGATGAAATAGAGCAAAAGAGAGGGTAATAAAGATGCTGTTTAAAGGCTAGGAGGATTTGCTTCAGTGTGATAGAAAGTGGCTGAGAACAGTTACAGGACAACTATTGTCATGCTCTTCGTGAGTTAAAATAAATGGAGATGTATTTCAAATAGGAAAAGTTAGGAGGAAAAAAAACCACCAAACCTCAATCCTTAATTTACTTAGAAAGTTATGACTCTGAAGGTATGACGAGAGTAACCAGGTACCCTCTAGATGCTATCATGATGGAAAAACGTTAAGCACTTGCGAAGCAAACGTGGGTGAAGTTGTCAGGATTATCTGGGAAAATATGGCTATGGAGAGGGAAATTTAAAAGCTATTTTTGTGTTGATTTGATGCAAACAACTGAAAACAAAGAAAGAACCATGGAACTGAAATCTCAAAACATTTTATTTTGCAAGAATAAAAACAAGACTTCAAGTTGTAATGATATGAAGTATCTGTTGATTCACATGAAAAGAACTCTTGCAGGTCTCACCTCAATGGAAAGAGCCCTCTCTAACCCACACCCTTTCAAGTCTGAGTTTGAGTCTCAGTTTTTCTTAAGTTGCTCTGGAATTACTGGAGATGTCAGCACAGCGACTCGTGTTTTAACCCCTAGACCACAAACTCCCTAGGGGGATATGGGAGCCATAAAAGGAGGAATGACAGGAAATTAATCAGCAAACAATTAAGCCCTGAATAAGCACATCTCCCAAGGAAGGGTCAAGGCAAGGATAACCTTCAGCAATATTTGCAGATGCAACAACAGGCAGATTTCAAGATGAAGAACGTGGGGGAGGTGAAAGCACAGGATTTCTCACCACAGTTGCAAAATAAGCGTCTGCATTTAAAAGTCTGATAGTAGAGTTCAGAAATACAGGGCAAAGAACCTCTTACCCAGAAGGAGCTTTTGAAGCATTCAAAAATTAAAAGGTTTAAAGCTGGTAGCATTTGAGAGCGTCAAAAACAGGCAGATACCCAGGCTTCAGCACTGTATCTGGACAAAAAATCTAGATCTAATTTATAGCTGTGGATCAGAGTGAAACATTTCTGGTTTGTTAGTCAGAGCGACACCAGACAGTGAAGCTTAACCTGGACTTTATACATTTCTTCAGACCTGGCTGCCCAAAATAGATTGCACTCAGCCTGAGAGAAACCAGTCAGTGTTTCATATGACTTTCAGGTTTGTTAGGTTTTTTAAAGTTGTTTTCAATATTTGGGATACTGCATGATATTTTTTTTTCTTCCCTCCCTGTTTTGTTTTTTATTATTATTACTATTTTCAGCCATACACATCACCTTTTCCCTATGCTGTAGGACACAAAAATGTCACAAAGCATTTCAACAGCTTTAGCTAAACTCCCAACATTTGAGGTGTTTGTTTGTTCTGCAGATATTTGCAACACCCCGGCAATGTGTGTTTGCTCCTGCTCTAAGTGACTGATAAATCCTCTAATCTCTCACCCAGTTTCTATCCTCAGGAACAAACAGGTAGCTTAATATTTCAGAGAGCAGGCTGTGCATCTAATAGCAGCAGTTGCAATGACTCCTGAGAGCAGAGGAAACAGTGAGGAGGTGTCCTGCAAGGCCTACAACAGCAGGACCTACAACAACAGCAAAGCTTGCAACAACAGTGGGGTCTACAACAACAGCACTCTGGGCAGCCAAAAGGCCTGGGAAGGCCTTCAGCACTACAGTCACCCCACAGCTCTGGGCTCTAGGGAAAAAACTCAAGTCAGGCCTGCCCAGAGTTGGTTTCTGGTTCTCAGTTCTTGTTTTTGGGCTTTATATTGCTGTGTTGACTCCAAGCCTGCAGTACTGTGTCACGTAGTCATAGTCAAGAAATTCAGCTAATTCAGAGAATTAGAGAATCAAGGGTAAATCTTCAGGAAACGGATCGAGATGGTCAAGTTAGTTCGGGTTGCCTCATCTTCTAGCTCCTGGTTGTACAAAAATTGCACCAGTCACTTTGTGGCACCAAGCTGGCAAGAGTCCTGCAGCTGAAGTTAGCTCTGCTGGACAAGGAAAGATAAAATGGCACAGGGATCACAAGGAACTACTGGTTCTTGTTGTCTTTCAAATAGGTAATTGGCTTTGTCTGTTGGACCAAACCGCAGAAGACCAACTAGCATGTGAAGGCACAGGAAAGATGCTCGTGACTTCATAGAAGTAAAGGTCGGAGGAGGAGATAAGGAAGTCTCTCATCAGACTCGGAGGCTAAGATAGGAGCAAGAAGAGAACCAAGCATTTTTGCTAAATGTATTCCCTAAATGGTGAGAACCCATCTACCTAGAAACTTGGGGGACATTAAAAATATTGCATTCCTGTCTGCTAAAAAGGATTCCAGTTACAGGGAATGAAAAAGGGAAAATTGCTCCTTCCATTCCCCTCTTTTCTAAGCTTTTTTTCCTAGTCCTTTTCCTGGATTATCCTTCAAAATTATGTGGACACAGCCAAGTCCTGGGCTGTGGCAGCTATTTTCTCACTATGCTCCCCATTCCACATTAATCCCTTTTTTTTCTTTTTTTTTTAATAGCTGGAAAAGGTCAGAAACGAACTTTTTCTATGACAGTCTGATCCCCATGCAGAAGCTGAATCACAGAATGGCCAGGGTTGGAAGGGACCTCAAAGATCATGAATCTCCAACCCCCCTGCTACATGCAGGACCACCAACCTCCCCATTTAATGCTAGACCAGGCTGCCTTTCAGTCTGCCCATCCAGTCTGGCCTTGAACACTTCCAGGGACAGGGCATCCACAACCTCTCTGGGCAGCCTGTTCCAGCACCTCACCACTCTCTCTGTAAAGAATTTCCCCCTGACATCCAACCTAAATCTCCCCTCCCTCAACTTAAAACTATTTCCCCTTGTCCTGCTGTTATCTACCCTTTCAAAGAGTTGATTCTCCTCCTGTTTGTAGGCTTAAATCAGAGCCTACAAACAGAATCAGCAACTTAGAGCAACATCTTTCCTTCAGAATGGCACAATGTGCAGAAGCCCAGGCAGGTAGGGACCTGTGGCAGTACTGTGCCCTGCCCATATCTGTCCTGTGTGCAGCTCCTAACCTGGTGTCAGTCAGTGGGGACAAGTGGGAAGGACTCCTTCAACTTAAATTCATCACTGTGGCAAAATTGAGTGAGTAAGCCTTATGTCCTCCAACAATCTTGATCAACATCACACCTTCTTCCTGTTATCAGCTGTGAAAACCAGGCATCTGCATCCTAAGGGATACATTTCCAGTACCTTTGGTACTGGGCAAAGGCTGAAGCTAAGGGTACCTGGATCTTTAAGACACCCAGACTTTAATTCCTGTAGATTTCATGCAGGCTAAGCCTTGATGGTTCTCGTCCCATAATGAATTTTTGGGGAATAACTGTCCTCGGATTAATAACTGTTAGTAATTAGATTTGCATTGCCAGTCACTGTAACCACAACCTGCCCTGGAGTAAGATCTTTCACTCATGATGTGACTTCCCTACCAACAGAATAATAAAGGTCAGACGAACTGGGTGCTCTGTGCAAAAGCAGCCCTCCTCCATGCCCTGCAAAATCACATCTGTTGCATTTATGTAGGTAAACTTGGTGCTCATTTGGTCTCAGCATGCATATCATATGTATCTAGCCATATAGGCAAAAGCATACAAGGATGGACATTGAAGGCAGTACACGTATGATCTGTAGTGACCTGCAGTAGAGGTTCATTCTCCAACAGAACATCTCTCTGCAAAGAGTACAAGTCATCTGAGGCAGAGGCTAGAGGTGCAGGACTACTGGTAGCTGAGCTCAGGATGTCAGGTTGGGTCAAACACTGCTAACAATAAAGGTTAAGATCTGCAACAGGAAAAGATGATGTATTAAGTAGTTCTGAAAGGGCCAGGTGACCTGACAAAATACTTTGTCCTTCATTACATTTTTTTCCTTTATTACAGAGTAACAAAACACCACAGCGACCTCCTGTGCTGCCACAGTACAGTAATTTATAGTACAGAAAAACTACTGAATACATACTACTGTGTCTTCTTTTTCTGTCACCATGGCCTAAAAATAGCCATCTATTGGTGGATTGCTTTCCATAGGTACTTGCTGAAATCTTATATCAGGAATGCAGAGCTGAAAAATTGCACAAGATACACATGTGCTGCAGCTACAGGTAAATCCCACTCTTGCATACTCTGGATAACAACTCTGCTAGAAATATTCTTGTACAAACATTCTTGTTAGCACTTCCCACCCGCAGCCAAGTCTGTGGTATGCTTTATTTTGCCTAAGTTTATTCATCGCTATCCAGAAATACACTCAGTAATGGCTCACCTCTCCCAAACTTTCTAAGAATAATAAGTACCCTTCAAGTTGTTATATGGCATTTCTACTTAGGGGCTGTTACTAGCACAGCATACAGAATGCAGTGCTGTCCAGCCACAACAACAGATTTACCGAGCCTCAAAATACAACATTAACAAACCACCTCCTGTTAAAGGCAGTGGCAAAAAGCCACCACCATGCACTGGGAGCTCAACATCTGCTTGAGATGGAGGAGAAAGGAGAAACAAGGAGGTACAGAGGAGCTGTTCTAGCTAAGACCAAAGCCTACCTGACAATTGTTTTTTTTCAGTTGGACTCAAGGTGCACTAAAACGTTTCTAACTACCTCATGCCCTGGTAGGACTTTGCACATCTCCCTATGAGGAAAAACATCCACTGCCTGTTATAAACAAATCACGTCCTACACAAGAATTGGCAATTGGCTTTTCCAAGGATTATGATCTTTCTGCCAAGTTTTGCTGTATAAACAAAGTTATTTTTTCTTACAGTTGTGTGTCTCCATAACTGTGCCACCTGCACTGATTGTGGCAATGGCAACCAAGCAATTTACAGTAATAAAGGACTGTAACAAAGCCAGTTTACAGGAGTGTATTAGTGCATTTATCGCAGTACACGTGTTAGAAGCTGGAGGGAGCAAGGACATCTGTGGCAAGTTGAAATGCAAGTTTTTCCTGTTCCTTGGTTACACATGAAGAACATGATGGCACACTCAACTGTGTGCTGTTGAACTTATTAACTCTTTGTGACTGAATAGCTATGCTATTGTGTTGAGAGAAGTTTGTTCCATTTGTGGGTGAGATCACAACCATCAGCTACAAACTGACATTGCTATAAATATACTTGAAGCATTTCCAGTCATGAAATGATCCTCATGGATCATGCCTAGCATGCCACTTGTCTAGCTGAGATCAAATCAGCCCAATTTCTTTCTTGATTCTGCAAGAGGAGTTTGAGCAGGTCCTCTAATTTGGACAACTGGGAGAAATGAACCTATAATCCAGGACAGGGGCATGAAAGTTTTTTATCCAAGATAGAAAGTATGAGAAATTGTAAATACATCACTCACTGTGACACTGTCAAATAGGCAGGCAAAGAAGATGCCACCACACTGTAGTGAAACAAAGATGAGATTCAGCAGTTAGAGAGAAAATGGGTGGCTAAAAATGAAACGTGGTTCTGCTGGCTCCACGTCCCTATTTTCCAATCAAACAGGCTGCTGGGAAGGAAACATGCTGCTGCCATGTTCCTGCCGCTTGAAAGTACATGATGAGATCATTACTTAGAGCTATGCCATCAAAGCAGGGTTAAACAAAAGGGGAATAAGTGTTCATAGAAGAATGAAGATTGTTCTGAGAAAATATTCATAAGCCATCAAAAATACATGAAACCTACTCACTCTGCAGTCCTGAACTTCCTCATGCTTAAAATTGAAGTGAACAAAAAATCCCCCAGATGATTTCAGGCTTGCAGCTGTTAGCACGAGACTGAGAAGTGCAGTTCCCTTTTCTCCTGCAGCCTCTTTCAGGTCCTTTTTTTCATACAGACAGAGCTTAGGACAATGCGGTTCTTCAAGAAATGTAGGATATAGCTGGATGAGCACATTTGTGCAGTGCTTTGTGTTCCTTTTCATCGCTCTGCTTACCACAGTATGATGCCTCAGAGAGCCGAGACCAGTGATATGCCTATATCAAATCACTTGTGTGCAACAGAACTGCAAACTTGCAGCTTACTTTTCCTAAAATGCTGTCTGTAGACTCTGTTTACCACCTACTTTTGCCCTGATAACAAAAGCTGATGTGTGGCCCTTCCCTTGTATGCAATCATCTAGGCTTTCTACCAGTGCTTTCAAAGAAGAACCAGCTAACAGTGGTGCAGACAGGGCAAGCTGCTATCTTAACAGCATGCATTAGGGGAACCACCCCAATAGCAGAAGTCCCCAGCCTGTGTAAGGTCTTGGCATGCTAATCAATCATAGCTAAGCAGAAGTGTTTACACAGTCTCCAAGTACTGTTTAATCCAACACTTAGGGCAAAATGTCAGGCTATTATCTTGCCAAAGTGTAGAGTGATGTAGAAGGTCATAAAATTTCTTACATGAGCTTTCTCAATTCGGGCTATAAAAACGTGACTCAGAAATTCTGACAGAGCAGCAGCCTCAGCCTGCACTTCTAGCAGCACAGGAATAGGCACGTCACTGCCTACTGTTGCCTGTCTTGTCTCAATTCAGCAAGTTTACTTCCAAACAAAAGCTAATAATTTTGCTCACTTTGTAAGAAATCTGGAGAGCAGCCTGTATCCTACTGCACTCTTCTTTAACACATACCTCCTAGGGGTAGCCCATGGGCAGCAGCCATGGCTCCTCTTTGAAATGCATGCAAACTGGCAGAACTCCAAAAGAAGAATGGATTTCTTTTTTTTCCCAATAGATATTCAGCAGCCCTGGTAGTCTCTGGAGGAGTTTCTTAAAGACAAACAATGCCTCTCCAAGTTGTACGTACAAGTGCTCCCATGGAATTGTGAGAAATTCAGACAGCTCCTAAGCAGAAAATCCCCAAATGCACAGTCCTTACATGGGCAGATGGCAAAGGAAGGCTCCTCATAGAGCAACCAAGTTCACATTGTAACATCCCACTGTCACCTCTCCCTGCACACACACTCTTTGTTTCCCAGAGGGTATTACGCTCCTGCAGCACACTGATTTCACCTACCAGGTCTTGGCATCACATGGAAATTTATCCAAAGCAAACTTGGATCACATGGCTCAGCTCCAAAATGCAAAATTCATCTGACATTCCCAGCTATGTAGCACCCCAAAGAGCAAGATGTGACATCCCAAACTAACACCAGAAAGACTGCAACCCAGAACTGCCTCTTTCTCTCCACCAGGCTCTCATAAGAAGACAGGCTGAGGGAGTTGGGCTTGTTCAGCCTGGAGAAGAGAATGCTGCAAGGAGACCTCACTGTGGCCTTCTAGTACTTCAAGGGAGCTTGTAAACAGGAGGGAGACCAACTTCTTACATAGGCAGATAGTGATAGGACAAGGGAGAATGGGTGAAAACTAAAAGAGGAGAGATTTAGATTATATGTTAGTTGGAAATTCTTTATTCAGGGGTGGTGAGGCACTGGCACAGCTGCCCAGAGAGGCTGTGGTGCCCCATCCCTGGAGGCACTCAAGGCCAGGTTGGATGGGGCCTGGGAAGCCTGAGCTGGTGGGGGGCAGCCCTGCCCATAGCATGGAGGTAGAGCTCAATGATCTTTAAGGTCCCTCCCAACCTAAGCCATTCTGTAGTGATTCTGTGATTCTAATGCTTAAGGCCCTGTTCCCCCAGCAGGCTGTTTCCAGACGAATTAAGCCTGTGTTGTAAAAGAGAAATTCAGACAAATTTGCTTTGGGGTGTTGCAGAGAAAATTTTTGAAAGTATCAAATTCAGCATTTGGTCGAGATTCAGTAAGAATGGATGACGCCAACAGAGGTCAGTGTATCACTGTAACTTGGTCTCTTAATTTTAGTTACTAAAAATAGTTCGCCTTGTAGATCATGACTTTTTGAAACTGGGGAAGAGATTGGAAAGATACCTGTCAGTAACATCTTTTAAGAGGAACCATCCTACTTACTAGTTCTTCACAAAAACAATAAGTACAAGCAAAAGATCACCCTATTTTAGGAGGATAAGAAGAGTTTCAGTGAATGTAGCACCTTTAGACATTTATTCCTCCTCCACCCTTTCCACTATACACAGAATTTTAAAGCAAATGCTGAAAACAAATGAGAACATTATAAAATTGCCACCTGTGCTTTCAATTACAAGAAAGATCACCAATGTGGCAGGAAACGCACCTTATGAACCACTGTTCGCCTTAGGACACTGTTGTTGCATCAACAAGTACAGAGACTTGAAGTGTATAAAGCCATTTGTTAAAGTAAACAGAAAGTTTACTTTCTGCTCAGTTGAGAAATCCCTAGGGACATGTAGAAAATAGCAACCCTTTCTCAGCAGCCTGCCTCTATGAAAATCAAGGGCAAATTCCAGGGGTATTGACCTCAAAACAGCCCCTGGCAGCTTCATGCCTGCAAGCTGAGCAGAGCTCACCAGCACTGAACATGTGATGAGGATGTGCTCCCAAAGGTGACTCCCACTCACTTTTGTGCAAGTGGCTGCAAACAGAGCTCCTTGGCATTCAGAGTGCATGGGAGGAGGATGGAGCAACTGCAACAGCAAGGAAAGATTCCATCTTTCCTCCTCTGGCTTGTTAACATCTTTCCTGGGCAGGAATCTTTGCATTCCTTTCTCTCAGCAGTTACTCCCACAAGTTCCCCATTCCCAAAACCTACTGCAGTCTTCATGTTGCCAAAACCCAAGCTGGACCAGGAACCAACAGATGGGGCTCTGCTGGGACTCTCCAAATCTGCTAATGATTTCTTATGCAATCCTGTCTGTGCCTCAGTTACCCAAGAGCTGAGATTACAGCAGTGATCAGTCTCCAGCTCTTCTAGGCAGATGGTTTCTGTGCATCTGTAGCAAGCAAGGTATCAGCTTTCCTTGGAGTCCTTTACACTCAGCCTAATACAAGCAGTGTAATGAACATCATGTGCTGCAGGGAGAGTCAATTATCAGTGGAAAAGAAGCTCATATCAAATAAAGGAAAATAAACTGAGCCATGGCAGGCTCCACTATTCATTAACAGAGAGGACTCCTGTGCTGACCTACACACATCCCTTGATTAGGGAAGACCTTCAAGTACTGAGGATGTAAAATAGAACTTTGTCACCACTCAGCCTCACTGCCTACTGAGAGGCCATCACTCAGTGCTCTCCCAGCTATCATTTTTACCAGTTGGCCAATGCACCTACATCTGAGAGAGCAGTCCACGTCACCAAAACATTAAGGTGGGATTCACCTCATCTATCTTCACAAATACTTGCAGCATAGATGTCTCCTGATGTCTGCACTTATCCAACTAAGACTCGTTTTGCAATCAAAGGTAGTAAATAATTAAAAGATGTAATCCTCTAGTCTTAACAAGACATCTAAACTCTGTCTGCTGAGTTAAACCCTGGAGCTGTCTGTATCTCTCCTCATCAGTGAGGAATTTTTGTTGAATTCAAAGCAATAACCTTTTATCAAACACCACAAACAAACAGATTGGAGAAGAGGAGGGTGCTGTGACCCAGTTGTGGATCTGGCAGAGGGGACAAGAGCACACAGCTGTGGGCAGTTATCTCAGGAGCACTGCCTTCAAGATAGTGAAGGAATTCCCCACTGGAAGACACAATTTCAGACCTCAAATTTCTCCAAGCCAGCAAAAAATACAGCCTTCCTCAAGCCAAGATAGTACAGGCAAGTTTGTCTGTAGCATTCTATTTTTTGGGGGGAGGGAATTTATGCTGAATCACTCAAAACAAACAAACAAACAAGACTGTTTCTAAAATCCCATAGTATCATCTCAAGTTAACCTACATGTTTTTCTGCTCATTTTCTCTACAGCAATATCCCAAATCATCTGCAGCTTTCACCCTTGGTTTGTATTTCCTAGAAGAAAGTAAGCACCTGCTTCAACCTTTCTGCAAATGCATTGAAAAGAAATTTTATGTCATATTTCTGATGTTTGTGTCAGTACAGGCTGTGCCAACTTGCCATCACATAAGCAGGCACAAGCTGCTTCAGAGAAGTGTGTGCAAGTTCTGGTGCAGCAGAGAGTAGAAGAAGGCTGAAGGAGGATCCAGGTGCACACATGATGCACAACACAAGGCAGGACTGACCAAAATTAGTCAGCCATTTCCCCACTACACAGCATCCAACAAGGTAGTCAGAAAACAGCTCAGAACCCACCCATAGGCGTTATAGTTGCGGAAGAGCAGGAGGAAGGCTAAGTTGCAGATTTTTTACCAGGAGCTGACAGTACCTGTAATGCAGAAAGATTCTGAGTTCTATGAACATCCTCATTACCTTGGACAAAATCTTAATGCTCTCCAATCAGAGAACATTTCCCAAAAATTTCCCATTTCAAAACTAAAACCAGCCCAGCACCCAGTGAATCAGGCAAGGCTTTCTGTACTCGTTCCCATCCTACCTCATATTCTTGGCTTTCTTGTAGCCTGTCTCTGCTCTAAACTTCTAATGTGACCATGTCACCTCAACAGTGATGACAGATGAAATCCCACACATTGCGATACCCCTTTCCACATTAAATACAGACAAGTCTGTTGTGGACCAGCCTGTTTGGGCCTGAGATGTTTTAGGAAGAGGAATTATCCTTGCAAAAGCATTGGTTCAGATTTTTCCTCCACCATCATCTCCCTTCAGGTAACTGAAAGAGTTAGTAGGCAAGGCAGGCTAAAGTTCCATGTCTCTCCTTTGTAGGAGAGACATTATCACCCTCTGCAATCTCAATCCACATTGACAGAGTGGTAACAGCAAGGAGGTAGCAAAGATCTGTATTCAAAGACATGCTTGTAAGTCTGATGCTTATATGAATATGGAGCATGATAGGGTCAAGGTAAAAAAAACAAACTGTGAAAAACCAATTTATTTCCCCAGGGCGACTGCCTCTTTGTTCTGTCAAGGACTTATTTCCTTGCAGTAAGTAGCACTTAGTGAATTTATTTGAAGTCAAATACTTTGTGTCTGTCTCCTCTCTCATTAACAAAAAGACCATATTTAGAGTTTCTCTTTGAAACAAGGTTCATAATCTGAATAATAAACAGATAAACAAAGCTTGTTAGAAAAATGATTATGTTTTCTTACCCATTTAAGAACCTGGATACATCCATTCTATGCAGAGCCCTAGATAAAACAGTTAAAACTAGTGTAGCAAACCTATGTCCTTGTATTTGCCAGTTCCAGAAAGGCTTAACCAGCTTCATCCAAACCCTAGCACCATTTATGAATATTTGTAAACCTCGATTTAGATGAATTTGGAAACCTATTTAGAAATAATTTTTCACAAAGATGTGTCTTTTCAGACAGACAAAATAGGCTAGTCAGACTATACATACTGCACAAGCTAGAAAACACAAGGACAAAAATATTCCCAGGTGAAAGCATCCAATTAGTGGCCACTACCTTATTGACAAGTCCCTTCGTATTCTGCCTACAACACATGTAGGGGAGAGGTCCAACCAGCAGATTACTCCTAAAAAGGCAGCAGACCTCTGCCATGCATTGCACTCAGTGGGGCTGATCCCCACCAATGCACCCACTTGGTCACCCAGAAGTCATCTCGGAGAGTATCCTCACCGAGGGCTACAGGCACAATATTGTTCCCAAAATGCACAAAGAATAAACCTAGTCCCATACCTCCTTCCTTCATGCCTTATGCTCAAGGAAAAGAGCTTCAGTTTGATTAAGAAAGCTGGAACATAGCCCTACCATGATTTTCAGTAAACACTTTTTTTTTTTTAGAAGCAAAATCATAAAACAATAATTTCTGAAACCTAAAAAGTGAAATAGCAGGTCTCTGAGCAACAGAAAGACATGCCTCTTTCATCATTTCTTCTGTTTGGGAAGCCTTGCTAAGCTGAGAGAGTTCCCAATACACTCCGACAATGGAGTTTGAGTGATACACACAAGATTTCCCCTTGGAGATGGGGGAAGGAGTGGCTAGAGATTTACAAACTAGTGAGCCTGGATTGCATGCCCAGGGAAGCTCTAGAAAAGAAATATGAGAGCAGTAAGGATTTCTTATGGGCAAATTGTTTCAAAACAATCCACTTTCCTTTTCTGGCAGAACTTAGTGGATAGGCAATTTTGTAAATAATTGGATTTTTGTTTAATTAAATGAAGTATCTGCATACGTTTCCTACTTTTTAATTAAAAGTTAAGACACTTGACTATCCTCCAAACATCCTGCCTTCTCATTCCTCTCCAGAGTGGGTAAACAGGAAATCTTGCATAATTCTCCATGTTCTTTATACCAGTTTGGCATAGGTATGGTGCCAGAAGGCATTTAACACCTTAGCTGATAAGAATTCCCAGCTGCTTAATTACTACTGGAATTGTAAATAGGGAAAAAAAACAACAGTAGTAGTTTAGCCAACATTAGAATGAGCTGCAGAGAGCCTTTATCCCGAATTACTAATTATCAGGTCAAATAGCAGAGCAAGAAAGCGCTTGCTGATGATCCAGTTCCATCACCCAGAACAAGCACTGAAAAAGTACCTAGCACAGGTTTTACAGTACACTCCAGGTAACCTCACTGAAATAACGTAGTCCAGAAAACCCTGTTCAGTGGCCAAATATATTCAATAGCTCTTAGCAGACAAAGCTCCATTCATGGCACTGAGCTGTGTGGTGCATTTGATACATCAGAACGAAGAGATGCCATCCAGAGAGACCCAGACAGACTCGAAAAGTAGACCCACAAGAACCTAATAAAGTTCAACAAGGCCAAGTGCTAGGACAAGGTGGACAGTGATAGGACAAGGGGGAATGGCTTTAAACTAAAAGAAGGGAAGTTCAGGTTAGATGATAGGAAGAAATTTGTTACTCAAAGGGTGGTGAGGCACTGGCACAGGCTGCCCAGAGAAGCTGTGGTGCCCCATGCCTGGAAGCATTCAAGGCCAGGTTGGATGGGGCCCTGGGCAGCTGAGCTGGTGGGGGGGCAGCCCTGCCCACAGCAGGGGGTTAGAACTGGATGGCTAATATCTCTCCCAACCTAAGTCATTCTAATGATTCTATGATCCTCTGACCCCAAATTTATTTCATTACTGTGGCCCAGTTCATCTGAAGGGGTCAAATATACCACTTACCTCCCCCATGTCACATCTCCCTTCAGAATGGACAGACATTGTCCTGGGACCTGGAGTTTATCTACCTTCTGTCTGATTACAGCCTTCTACCTGATCTGCTTGTCAGCAGGTCCCCAGTCTGGTACATAAGGGAGCAGTGTACTTCACATGTCTTGAAAAGAAGAAATCCACCCAGCTTGGTTCATTCAAAAATGCTAGGAAGGATGCTAGCTCTGGAGAAGCCAGCCAAATTTAAGGGCGATCTGCACACCACTCTGTGGAAACATTTCCAAACAGCTAATTGCTGTTTCCCTGCTGTTCCACACAGGGGTTATTTGGGGGATTATCCTACCAAGCTATCAACTACTTTCTCCTACTCATACTGCAGTGTCTGAGAGCTAACTCAAGGCTTTGAGTAACTATGATGGACGAGCCAAACGTTTGAGAGAAAGACACAGAACATCTGGTCCAGTAAACAATGAGTATTACTGACTATTTTGTAACATTGCCAAGTGCCAGCATAAAGGACCTGAAACTGTATTATGTGCTATCTTTCCAGGCAGTATGCAGATACAAAATTCAAAGCAAAAGCTGTATCTCACTGGCTGTCTATAGGCTTTTAGTATTCTCACACAATGAAAAGTAAATCTTTCCCTAGAAAGTAATTACAGATACACAAACAAAAGACATTGAAATGCACTGATTCAGTGAAAAGTTGTTGCACGTGTACTATGCTTTTCCTAAAAATAGCTTCTGGAGCTCTTCCTGAGATCAAGCAGATTCCCACAAAGCTGTATTCATCAATGGGACAAAGCCTACTTCTCCAGCTGAGATCAAATGGGTTACAATGAATCCAGCATAGTGTTAGGTTCTCAGTTAAATAACTTCTAAAATGAGCCTTGATTTGTGCTTTCTCTACCTCTGTGGTATCACCAGCTCCTCCTCACAGGATGATGAACTGCAGGCCATTGAGTTATAGGAGAAAATGACAGTTTTGTCAGGCCCAGGACTGTACAAGCCCAAGAAATACTGAGAGACCCCTTTTACCTCTCCACAACACTGTTTTCATACAGGCAGCTTTTTGCAAAGTACACATCACTTGCTGATATGCAAAGTACTGCTTCCACCCTGTCTGTAGCTCTTGTAGTAGAAGCAGTAGGAGGAGGCGACCAGCTTCACTTCCATCACGCTCTGTCTCAGACTGGGCAGGTTTTGGACAGGACCTGGCTCCCTGCAGGTATGCCTTTGTGTAAACCCCTATATTCAGGAGTTCCTTCAACCAAGTCATTATGGGTCCCAAGAACCTTGGCCCCTGGCAGATGCTGTTGGAGTTGGAATGAAGAGTAGTATCAAATAAACAAAACAATCTTAGCTGACAAATACTGAACAATTGGAAAGAACTCACAATATTCCCAAATTACTGATGCCTCCTTTCCCTCACTCTCATTCTCAAGCAAAACCAATAAATACACAAAAAATATTCCAAAATTTCCCTCTGTGCAGATTCAGTTTTAATTTTTGAATGCACATTTCTTAAAAATATACCTCCTTGAAATCATGATGGCCTATGTTGTGGTTAAGATCTACTAGAGTCTTAAAAATAACGAAAATTACAGCAAAAATAACAGCCAAACAGTGCACATTTCTCACTTCAGTGAGAAAACCTGCTTTCAAATGAGCAACCTACCACACTGGCAGAAGTAACTAGCCAAGCACTGAAACCAACTTTAGTTTTCAGCAAACTGATATTTTTTCATTCCAATTTGCCCATTTCAGCTTTGGACAGCTCCAAAACAAGTCTTTGGAGTGTTCAATTTTCTAGCTATAATTTTGGGAAGAAAGAGTTAGTTCAACTCAAAAACTATACATAATGTTACCTCTGTCTAATAGACATGCAAAAATGCATAACTTCCTTTTCCTTCATGTTAAATGCATATAGTGCATTTAATAGTCTTGTTCAGCTCATAACATTTTCAAATGATGCCATTTTCTGCATTTTTAAGCAGAATCCTACTTTCATGTAAGAGATAAGGGTAGGTTGAAGGTCTCCAGCATGAATCCTGAGGAGCCAGCCTCAGCATTGGTGTAGGCATTAGAGTGGAAGAAAACTCTGCACATCTCAGGCAAACAGAGAAATGTCAATAAAACACATTTGCCCTCCTAGAGAAGAAAGAGGAAGTGAAGGTAGTGCGAACAGGAATCTGGGCAGATGTTCAATACAGCACTGAAGGCAGAGCGAAAGATTACGTATGAATCTGACAATGAGCAGAATGGATCATAAAGAGACAATAGAATGCTGACCAAAATTGACATTACTTTAAATAGAGAAACTCAGAGGGAAGAGAAGAAAAACTAAAAGGAAGGGGGAAAAAGCAAGACTTGAAGCAGGAGAGGAAGAGAGGAGCCTTTCATGCAATAAGAAGCTGAAGCCATACATGTAATAAGAAAGTACAGAAAGCAAAGGGAAGTCCAGACGTCCATGTGAAAATATGACCTGTGGTGGGACAATTCTACAGAGCAGTTTTCAGTATCATAGGCTCTATTCTATGACCCTGGTAACTCAGAACCTGTCTGCAAACCAACTGTGTGTGGTTTCTCAGATTTTTCATGATAATAACTGAATGCAGGAAAAAAAAAAAAAAATCCATAAACACCTTTTAAATGTGGTTGCGTAGTTTATTTTCAAGGCATGAATGGTGGCCTAAAGGCAAAACAGAAAAATTTGTGACAAAGCAAATAGAAACGACCTACAACCTTAAATTGGAACCTGATGGAAACTTCAGATGAGAGATGAAAGCCCACAGCAAGCCAGTTCCAGTTCTCACTCTCAAAATGTGTATTAAATCAGCTGTATCATTTTTCTTACATCATTGCCTCATGAAGAGACAGACTGGGAGCCAGATCTGCTTTGGGAACCACAGACAAGAAAATCCAGAGCTGGTCATCAGAAAGTTCAAAAAACTAAGGTCAAGCTCGAAGTTTATGTAAAGTCACAGAAGATGTCAAGTTGTAACACTTTACCTCTCTGACCTATTGTAACCTGCCATGGGCCCACAGAAGAAGGAATATCTTCAGTTCCAAACAAGCATATTCTCAATCATGGGTTTAGAAATCCTTGCAGGGATGGATTCTGTAGTTCATTGGACTTCTCCTTCCCAGAATTACTACAAGAGGCAAGCACTTCTCATTTGTTAATTAGTGGTGACTTCTAAGCAGCAAAAAAATTCTGTGGGATCCCTTTAACACCCAGGCCTGTTATCTGTGAGGGAAGGGGGGAGGGAAGGAAAAAGATAAAATAAAAAATATTCAAATGTTGTGTAAAAAAAAAAAAAAATCGTAGCAACCTATCGCTACATCAAGAGCCTCTTTATTTAAGAAGGATCAAAAAAGAGTCATTACATGGAGCTCTTTAGAATATTAGAGTATGAAGAACTGTAAGATTATTAAGCACTGTTCACTAATTTACACATTATCAGTAAGCATTACAGGTAGTATTGTTTTACCTAAACAAGCTATAGCGATTTTTAAACAGCTTTGCCCATACAAAACACATGTGAGTTTGGAAAATACCAATTCCCTTTTATAGCTGGAAAGGAGAGAAAAAAGGTTCATAATAACCTTTTGATATTTAATTCTCTTGTGGCCTCCTAAACTCTGCTGCTTGAGAGATGTACTAGCCCTCAGCCATAGGAAATCTCTTCCAAGCACTGCTTTCCATTAGAAGGACTCAGATCCCAGAATAGAGCTCCATCCCTCCTAGAACATGTCTTCATCTATTGCCAAACTGATAATACAGTTTAATGTTTTTTCCATTTCTCTCACTAATAGCCCTTCCCTTCTACACCATGGTCAACTTCCAGGGAACGGTAGCAAATGCAATTATAGACCAGATAGACTGAAAAATGAAGACAGAAAAAAAAACTTTAGATATTTTTTTCCCCTGGAAAAAAAAAATGTATTGTTAATTATTTAAAATGTAGAGCCCACTTTTAACATCAAAAAAAACAAACCAAACCAAAACAAAACAAAAAACCTCACAATCTGGGGGAATGGGATGCAAAATTTTGCTCTGGTGACTTATTTCCTTACAGTATATTACAGAACACATGATATAAACAGGCAAACATAGGAGCTGCAGGCTTGAGAGACCTAATTTACAGAAAGATCTCAAATCCCATCACCTTGAATATCTCTCCTGCCTGAGGCTCCTTGGCGAGGGTGGCCTCGTCCAACCCATCGTAGGCAGATGTCACGTACATCTCTGCGTAGTCCTTTCCTCCAAAGCAGCAGGAAGTGATCCTTGAAGTCGGCAGCCTCACAGTTTGGATTCTTTTTCCTGGGAAAAATACGAGAGTTTCCAATTCCCTTTTTACAGGGAGTATGCAAACGTGAAATTACCATGAGTGAAGGCGTCACAGCTACGGGTGTTTACTCAGAAGGCACTGCCCTTGCAGTGGAGCCAATCTCAGGCAGTGGTCTCCTCCAGAGGTGCTCTTGGAGGCCAGGCTGTCCCACAAGCAGGGCCCAGCCAGAGCAGGCCTCACCTGTCTCTGGATCAATGCGGATCACTCTTCCTCCATCAATGCAGGCCACCCAGAGCTTTCCCTCTGCATCAATGCACATCCCGTCGGGCATCCGCTCCTCCTCCTCCAAGTGGTACACCAGTCTGGGGCAGGCTGCAGGAGAGGCACGAGACAGCTCTCCAGGAGTGTCTCGTTATGAGCAAGGCACCCCTGAATTTAAATATCAGCGATTCTCTCTCTCTCTCTCTCGGGCAAAGGTCAAGAATTACACTTGTTTTGAGGGCCAGCAAAGCCCCCCGTTTTGATTAGGCCTGGGTACCACATGGGCTACGGCACAGGGCCTGCACCAAACATGTAGGCAGTGGCACAGGATCATTGGGATTTCATATTTGGTGGAAAAAAAATCTTCATATAAAATCTGTTTTAGAAATTTTCTCCTAAAATTTAGACATCAGAGAAAGCAGTAAGCTGAGTAATTGCAATTATTTTGTATGATTTTCACAAACAATTACACCAAGGTCACACTGACCAGAGCACAGGGGATGAAAGTTCAGCTGTTCCAACTCCCATGGAGCATAACAAGTTGATACAGCCCAAAAATACTTCACAGTTTTGACTGAGGTTCTATCAGTCAAGCTCATATTTAAATTTCCTTTCTGCATAAAAAAAAATTAGTCTAGAAAATGATTTTATGTGAAATTTATCCAACATCTTCAGATAACTTTACCTTCAGAAATGAGAAACTTCAGTGGCAATGAAAATTTGCTTTTTAAAATACATTTCTGTGACATACTTGCATGCTAATTCTGCATTCACATTTATGAAGTGAATATAATTGAAGCATTCCAGTAGATGGCAGTCAAGAATAAACAGCACCCTTCTTAGCATAAACTAATTCCCAGGATAAATGGCTTCATCCCTGCAGCTCCTTGGGGACAGCTCCAAACGCAAGCCATCTATCCAGCTGAAAGTGCTAAAGTCAAAGGACTGTCAAAAGATAGTTCACCAAATGCACCTGCCGTATAACTAAACTCGAGAAAAATCATGGTCAGCCTGCTAAGAAGCTGTAGCCACAAGATATGAGATCAAATAAACCACAACATATTACACTCCCCAGCCTCGTTGCATAAAGAGCAAAAACACTCCTTGAGAACTCAAAAAAGTGTGTATACCAATCTTTCCAGTGCACACGTCATAGCTGAAGGCGTGCACAGCGTAAGCCAGGCTGTCAATGTGAAAGAAGGTCCTGTGGTCCAGGGACCAGTCCAGACCATTGGAGATGTCCACTTCATCTAACTGTTTTATTACTGATAGGTCAGGGAAAAGAGTATAGAGAGCCCCTTGCCGTCTTGCTCGGACCCCTGGTGCTGTCTCCTCAGCCATCGTGCCTGAAATGAAAGCAGGAGAAATGTTGCTTAGGATGGAAAAGCTTGTTCCCCCAGGAACCTGCTTGGCCAGAAGCTTCCTTTAACTTTTAGCAAGAAGTCCTAGCAACAGGCATTGCTGTCACTCTCCTTTAAGCTTTCATGACTTCAGCTATTTTTCATTGGATATTGAATACTCTAGTCCAATAGTATATATTTCCCAGGCCTTCTCAAATAGTGAGAACATCTCCAACCCAAGGTAATACTCGGTAACAAAGCAGCTGAACTGTGGAGACTTTGTGAGGATGGACAGTTTGTAGAAATGGGCCTGGAGAGGTTCCTATACACCAGAGGGTGGAAAAGCTCTGTGGGAAACAGAAGGGTGGTAGAAGAAGAGAAAAATCCTCCCCTGGTGGCAGTGAGAATGGGGCAAAATGGGTGCTGTCAGAGTGGTGAGACAGAGAAGAGGAGCTGTCCCTGGGAAGTGATCCTGGCCAATGGCAGGACGAGTTTCTGCATCTCCATGAGCTTTCAGTCTTAGGCAGCAAGAGTGACAAGAAAGCCACAAGACACCAAAGGCTGAGGTTTTGCTTACAGCCCTCAAGGAAAAAAAAGGATGCAGGCAAGTGTCATATGCTCTTGCTTTTTTTTTGTGGACTACTTTTATTATGCAAATGCACTGTGACCTCAAAATACAGGTGCGGTAAATCACATGGCTACCTCAGAAAACAGTAAAGAATAACAAAGTTGAGATTTAAAAAAAAATCAAATTATTCTTCAGTAATGCACTCAGCACTCATTGTTTAGCTTTGATTCACCCTTTTCCAAAGAGAGAGTTCAGCAGTGAAGGGTGGTAAGCTTCCAATAGGGAGTATTTACATTTTCTTTCAGCTGCAACAATCTGTTTCAGTTGGTGTCATATCTTGTAAGATTTCTGAGTTACTTATACAACATTTGGCCATATCTGCCGTTGAAATCACTGCTAGGAGCAGGTGTACAATGCAGATTTTCTTTAACTTCTCTCCTATTCTCACTCTTAAGTCCAGTGACGCATCATCCCTAACGCATAACTGGGAACCAAAAGTATTTGCTGATTTTAGCAAATACAAAAGAAGACAACACGGCTGGATAGCTGATAAAGTGTGCAGCCATTTCCTCTCTCATCAGTCGCTCTCTGCTCCTGCTGTGGATGGCTGTGCTTGGGAGGAAAACAAGCACAGGGGCACCCTGGCTGCATTGCAACTAGTGGCAGCCAGAGGCTTTCTGCCAGCATCGTTTCCCACATGCTGCAGGTTTTGGGGAAATGCCATCTGCCAAGTAGAAAAAGAGCCTTCCTGCCCGACAGTCCTTATGGGCAGCCCCTGCCCTCGTCTAGATTAAAGGATTCAGGATTGCATGTCCTCCTCCGCTGGGTGATCGGAGGCTGAAGCAGCAGCTGAGCACAAGCAATCACAAGATCACCCACACTGGAGACAGTGGTTTTTGTGGGGAACTCAACAAAGGAGTTGACATGGAATAAAATGCGCTACATAAAACACACCGTCATTGGTTTCTCTTTGCTCCAGAGGAAATTTCTGCTTAGGGACTTACCAGCAAAATACCTCCCCTTTGGATCCACTTTGCCATCATTGAACCTGTTGTTGGGTTTATCCTGCTCAAGCTCAAGGATGGTGGTGACCTTCTGGGTGTCCCAGTCCAGAAAAGCAAACCTGGTCCCCAGGGTGATGACGTAGCCCCCACACTGCCGCAGGGCCACAGAGCTGACACGAGCATCTGTGGGTGAGAGGGAGCAGGAAAAGATGGGCACCTCTGGGCCCACCAGCAGCCCTGATCTCCCCCACCTCTCCAGGGGCACCCCTGGCCCAAGAAAGGCCCAGCTGATGCAAACAGAGCAAAGGCAACATTTCTCCAGTCACCTCTGTGACATCCTGAAGGACCACATCTTGCCATCTCCACGTCCTCCAAATATCCCCACCTTCAGGGCACGCACAGCCCTTGGGACCAAGCCTTTCCCTCTGCAGACACAGAGGAGACTCCTGAGACAAGTGAACACCCACAATACCCACAACAGTGGTGCCCTTACCCACAGACACGCACTGCACCTCGTGGCTGACCGCGCTCCAGCGGCAGACTTTCTGGTCATTAATGTCAACATAGACGAGCGCATTCTCCCGTTCTTCCCAGACCGGGCATTCTCCCATCCGATTCTTCTCCTTCCCGACAGATTCAATTCTGATGGAGGAGGACATGGCCTGAGGGGAAGAGAGTCAGGAACTGATTTAATGAAAAGCTCCCCGTGTGTGCATTTTTCATCCTGACAATGCTTAAAATTGGAATTTGTGACTGGCAAAGCCCCTCAAATCCCAAACAGTGGAGTAATGTAGGAGGCTCCTGTGACATTTCTGTGGTCTCGGGTTTTATCCTACCTGCTCTGGTTTGAGCAATCACCTCTTTTACACAGCTATTGCAAAACAGAGGGGGCCTTGGCTCCCACGATCAGCACTGACAGAGGTGCCACTGCTGCACCCACCTGTCAGAGATGAGAGATGTGCCTGGGAGCCGGCCAGCCCCTGACACAACACTCTTCCTATAGCCTACTATTGTTTTACAGGCATTGTTTCCCAGCAGGTGAGCTGAGGATAAGATTTGCTGATAATTCATTAGCGCTAATAACTTCATAGTGGGGAAAGCCAGTAACCACCACGAGTGAAAATGCCCACATTTTGGAGACAGGGGACTGTTCTTGCTCTTTGGTCCCAAGGTGAGGTCAAGACAATTGGTTTTGCCCTAGAATATAACCTTCTCTCCCCAGAAACAGTGCTAAGAGGCCAACACACTAATTACTAAGAAGCGGTTTTGTATGCATGCATTAGGGCATGGGATTGGTAGTTATTTGACCTCATTGGTTCTTTGCCCTGTCCATATGCCTTCTATTTGCAATATATACAGAGCATCTCTGAGTCTCTGCTTTGACACTAGACTTCACTGAAGAAAGATGCAGGCAACATCATGTCTAAAGTAAAATCCAAACACACTGTGAGATGCCAGAAAAAAAGAACCTCCTAAAACCCCATTTTCTGCAGTGCTTCACAGCTGCTGCCCACAGCACTAACATGTCAGCAATGAGCATGCAAGAAAAAAATAATACTTCCAAGCAGAAACCACCAAATCTGGCCATATTCTCCCCAAAACGAATACAAGAGGCTAAAAACATCCCGATCACTCTGGCTGTGTCCCCTCTGCAGAATGTCATCAGCATTTCAGCCTCCCGAACCCATTACAAGAGTGAGGCTGTACATGTTATTTCCTCTTAGGAATGAAGAACTAATGTCAAAACATCCACATGAAAATGAAAAGCAAAGCCAATTCAAGTCAATGACTGCCATACAAGGGTCCCTTTCTGTTTTACTCCCTCCCCAGCCAGCAGACGTCATTTCATTTTTAATTTCAAGCCAAAGCTCTGCACAAGACCACAGACAGCTGAAGCTTTAGTGCAGGTATAGCACAACAGCAGCCGTGTACAGCGAGGAATTGTAAGCACCATCTTCCCCGGGCCAAACAGCTGAGCGCTTCCATCAAGCTGTAGGGCACCAATGTGAAACTCCGTGGGTAATCAAAACAACACACCTGCTGAGGAAAGGATTGCAGAACTGGGGCCGATGCCTCTTTTCCAGCATGAAACTGGCTGCTGCTTTCAGAGCTGATTAAAAATGAGTAAGAGCTGATGCTATCAGCAGCGGGCAGGAAGCCGGCTGTGCTTTCCATACAGTCAGCAGATGAGGCCGCGGGCCGAGCAGCACAACATATGATGGGAAAAGTCCTTGCTCAGTGTTTTCTTGTGTCATGAGAGCAGGAGAGGAAGGGAGACACTGCACCACACATGTGCCCTGGGGCCAGCCCCATCTTCCCCAGCTTAGGTGCAAATGAGTATTTTGGTTGATGAAAAGGTGTGTTGGGGTGGCTTCACAGACTTTATTTTTTTCCCCTTGTCTGGCATTGGCCATTTTTTGGTCTATGGAAGCGCAGGTGGGTGATGCTGAGTGCCTCTTCCCACCCAACTCACCCTGCAGAGGGAGAGTGGTCCTGTGTGGAGTCAGGAGTTGGATTTGATGATCCTCCTCCTCTCCTAAAATAGAATTATTTTATGATTCAAAGGTGATAATGATGTGAGAAGCACACAGGAACATGGCAAATACAGAGCCCCGCTGGGAGACAGCCAGGGCCACCCATGGCATCCTGGCCCCTGGCAGGAACCTGTCCTGAACTGGCACATGGGAGTAATGCATTTCCTTACCCATGTAAGAACGTAACACTTTAAGTTGATGCTCAAATTATTCACCCACATAAGTAAATAACTGAGTTAGGCACCATTGTTTCAAACCCAGAGATAACAACTTTAGAGCCCTAAGCCAGAGACCAGCTCTAACGTTCCTCACCAAAGCCAGCAGCACTCCCAGCCCCAGCTCCTGCCACGCTCTCACAGCTGTGCCTGGGCTGAGGACAAGCCCCAGGCTGCAGCACAGCACGGACCTTCCACCTCTACCACAGAATCATAAAATTAAGGTTGGAAAAGAGTTCAGTGATCATCCGGTCCAAGTACCATGCCTGCTAAACATGCCCCTCAGTGACACATCCACGGCCCTGGGGACAGTGACTCCACCACCTCCCTGGGCAGCCCGTGCCACTGCCTCGCCAATCCTTCTGAGAAGGAATTTTTCCTAATATCTACCTTGCGGCACTACTCATTTTGCTTCATGCTTTCTTTCCACCTAAAATTATACCTCTGAAGAAGATTTCTTTTTGTCCTGGTGACTTGACCTCCCCCACCTCACACAAGCTAAGTCGTGTAAAGGCAGGAGACCTTTTCCTTGCCACAGTAACAAGCAAATTGTGAATGTTGTCAGGCCAGCAAGCAGCTTGGGTGCAGCTGGAGGCTCCTGCCCAGGGACTCCCAGACCTATTTGAAGACATCCTCACACCACCATAGACATGATGTACTCACCGGTGCACCTGGGCCCCGACAGAGTTCTGTCCCCAGTCCATTTCTGCCTTCCCAGAGGCCATCTCACAGGCTTTGTGGTCTCTGGGCACAAGTGCTGCACACCTGCAGCAACCTCCACCATGCACTTTCATCTGCCTCTAACTGTCAGTTTGCAAAGCACGAATGTAAAGCAAAGTTGGCCACGCACCCCTGTACCTGTACTTGTGTCTGGGGCTCCCCGCTCCCTTGCAGTGCTTCCTGCTGGCGCTCCAGCCCTGCTGATCTGCTCTGGTGCTGCTTCTTATAGGCCCCAGCTCTTCCCAGCAGTGCAGTTGGGGGAGTGTAGCGAGGCACTAGCGCACTATGCATATTAATACAGTATTTAAATACTGCTATTTCTCTCGTGTTACCTACAGGCATGCACTCAGACAATAGCACTGAATTTGTTACTGCGACTATGCAAGTGTTCAGCAAATCTGTCGCTCCTCTCCTTTTTTCACCAGATCCTGAATTACCCTCGCATAGCTTCTTCTCCTTAGAGTACAGTTCAACTTTACTCCCTCCGGAAACTTTGCTTTGCATGTAATTTGACCATCCCCAGCCCTTAAAGCCTTTCTTCAGCCAGACAGTCCCCTCCTGCAGCCAGCAGTGCTGTCCTGGTGACAAGCGACATGGTTAGAGCTCATGAAAGCACAGTCACTAACACACTCCAGCCAGCCACTCACCCCAGCAGAAGTCCACTCAATGGTGTTGTCCAAAAACCAGGGGAGGCCTTCTTGAGGGTTCACCCTTCTGTAGGACTAAGATAGCCCCTTCCCGACCTTCAGCTGGGCAGAGCTGCAGCTCCCCCGGCACACAGTGCTACCTGCTTTTATTCTGGCAGAGCTCTTTTACCTGCAAAGGATTATTTGAGATTTCCCCAGCTTGGTTGGGAATAAATACGCTTCACCTATGACTATAGATTTTGGTCACGAGGATGAAAAACCCCTCAGGGCACAGCAGCTGCTCCTCCTGATACAGTTTCTCCTGTCATTGGGCTCTTGCTCAACCCAACATGAAATCAAGTAAGTACCATTAATAAGGCAGAGACTGAACAAAAGCCAGGAAGCCTTCCCTTCCACCAGCCAGCAGGTGGGAGGGAAAGGTTGGGCAGTGGCAACTGCTCGGACCATTTGTAGGCCCACGCTCTGTCAGGAAGCTCCAGTTGGAATACGTCCCACTTCCCAGGATGCTGGAGGCTGCTCTGGCTTTGGCATTGAGGGCTGCTGGACTGCAGCCAGGTTTTGGCAATGTGGTAAGCACAGCTCTGTCAGCAGAGTGGGCTCTTCCTCACCACTCGGTACCTGTGAAACCGGCTGGAAGAAGTGTAGCATGTGATCTTGTGAAAGGGAGAGCTGGCATTTCTTCCTATAATCTCTAGGTAAGTTTCCTGTGCCTGCCCACCCTCTCAGAGCAGTGGGCACAGACGTGTGTGCCCAATGTGCCTTCCTGCAGCCCCCCACACAAGGAGCAGAGGATGGGGGGTTTGGGCCCTGCATCTCTTTGTGCCTCTTGGTTGGCAATGACAAACCCATCTCCAAGAGGACCTCTCACACCTGAACAAATCAGTGCTGTCACCTCTCTCGTACAATAAAGCAAACTGCAAATGAGGCAGGGGAATAAACAGTAACAAGAAAAAACGTTCATAGAATCATAGTCATGAATCACAGAATGGCCTGGGTTGAAAAGGACCACAACGATCATCCAGTTTCAACCCCCCTGCTATGTGCAGGGTCACCAACCAGCAGACCAGGCTGCCCAGAGCCACATCCAGCCTGGCTTTGAATGCTCCAGGGATGGGGCATCCACAACCTCCTTGGGCAACCTGTTCCAGTGTGTCATCACCCTCTGTGTGAAAAACTTCCTCCTAATATCTAACCTAAATCTCCGTTGTCTATTTAAAACCATTCCCCCATGTCCAATCACTATCCACCCTCATAAAAAGCCATTCCCCCTCCTGTTTATACACTCCCTTCAAGTACTGGGAGGCCACAATGAGGTCTCCCTGGAGTCTTGTCTTTTCCAAGCTTAACAAGCCCAGTTCCCTCAACCTTTCCTCACAGGAGAAGTATTCCAGCTCTCTGATCATCTTTTGTGGCCCTCCTCTGCACCCATTCCAAGAGATCCTTGTCTTTCTTGTGCTGGGGGCCTCAGGCCTGCACACAGTACTCCAAATGGGGCCTCACAATAATTGAGTAGAAGGGAACAATCACCTCTCTCTCCCTGTTGGCCACCCTTTTAATGCAGTCAGAACACAGTTGGCCTTCCATGCTTCAAGAGCACACTGCTGGCTCACGTTGACCTTCTCATCCCAGTCCTTCTCCCCAGGGCTGCTCTCAGGAAGATCTTCCCCCAGTTTGTATAAGTACCTGGGATTGCCCCAACCCAAGTGCAGCACTCTGCACTTGGCCTTATTGAACCTCATTGAGTTCATATGGGCCCACTTTTCCAGCCTGTCCAGGTCACTCTGGAAACAAATTATTCCATTAGAGAAGAAAGTTATATATATCCAATAGTTTATTAGGGTGAGAATCTTTTACTACAACAAAATATACCATCAGATACTTCAGTCTAAAAATATTCCGTGTATTTCATTAATTCTTAATCCTTTCTTGATGAGATATTGTAATTGCATTATGGTTTCAAGGCAAAAGATGCTGAACACCCAGATAAGACCTTCTGACTTGTCTTGCTTAAGTCAGTTTTCTTGAATCCATTCCAAAATGTGCACATCTAACCCGCAAATGGATATGGTGGGATTCCTTTCACTCCAAGCCCAGTGATCTACCGAAAAAAAGAGAGGGGGAGAAAAAAAGATAAATGCAGTAAGTCACCACTACCAAACATTCCTCTTTCACAACCAGGATTGCTTTAATTTAGAAAAGGACGGTGTCCAACCTGACGTACTACTGTGTTGTGTATCCAGCTTAACACAGGCTGGAATTTCAATCTACACTCTTTACACACTAAGCAATCACAGGCCAGAGGCCACTCCTCAGTCCATCATCCATTCTGCAAAAGCCTCTTCTCAGATGCTGCCAAGCCATAGCTCTGTAGCTTTTGATATGCACCTATATAGAAGTGCGGGGTCTTAAAAGCACAATCCTCAAGTGAGGTATTTTTTCAAGAGCGAATTTAGTTATAACTATCTAGAGAGTAAACAAAAGCAGATGTTTTTATCTGCCATTGTTTAGGGTACAAAACATCTTCCTGTAATAAATAGAAAACTCCCTGCTGGGAGAGGAGCAGTAAGAAGAGGTGAAGGCATAGGAAATTTGCACTGTCAGCTAGAATATGCCACGTATTACAGGGCCTACAGAACATTTCCCGACCCATTTTATTTGCTAGTATGGATGTCACCAGTAATAAATTTTAAATAAAGAAACATTTTCAAATCTCTGAATACATTTAAGTTTCTCCTCCCGCATCAGGAACCAAAAATATGAACTTCACACACATATGAATGGCATTCCAACAACTACCCTCCTCCCGCTTCCCACCACTCCAACTGTCATGTTGTCTAAGTGCAGGAGGAAAAAAATGGCCTCCTAAAATGAAAGGAAAAAGAATCATTCACCTTGAAAACCCCACCAGCCTGCGGCTGCTGTGAGAGCCGCTCTCTATCCATCCCATCGCTGGCAGAAGTCACATACATCTCTGAATAATCCTTTCCTCCAAAGCAGCAGGAAGTTGTCTTGTCAACAGGAAGCTTCACCGTCTGGATTCTTTTTCCTGGAGAAAAGCATGCATGCTGTTTCTTGTTTGTCTACTTACTGCAAAAAATTTAAACAAATTATTGCAAATAAGCCCTGTGGAGCCAGGTGCTTCACAGAAGCAAACAGGGGGGCCCTGGGAGGTCCCATGCTGTGTTTCAGCACACTCATAGACACTGGGACATAGAAGGCAGGTTTCTGTTAGCCACACTGCTGCCGACCAGGTGTTATTTGACAAGTTTCAATCTCAGTTATCACAAATGAATCGTGACCCAAATCCCAAATTAGAGCACGTCCTCTAATTAAATGCTAACATCCATAGCACAGACATCCACATCTGAGCTCATCATCTGGGCTGCCATATAGGCAATGGAAATGGGATTTAATTCCTCCCTAAAACAGGTCACATGAAACCTGCCCCAGACCTGCTGACTTCTCTGTTTTAACTACAAAGGAAGCCTGGAGCAAGCAGAGCTCGTGCTGCTCTCGTTATGCCGCCACTGCCTGAAGTTAAGATTAATTCCTAGAAGATTTTCCTGAAATTTTAATAACCTTTCAAATAAAGCTTGCATAAAATAGAGATCATGGGACACGTCTGAAGCTTACAAAAAAACTCAGGGCTACCATAAATATTATGCATTTATTATGCCAAGAAACAACTACCATCCTAATGACAGAAGTAAACAGATTGCCTCTGGTGTTAACCAGAAGATTGCTGAGACACTTCAAAGCAGATTTTTCTACAACTTCTCCAAATTCTGGGCAATATAATAATGGCTTGTAGCCATCATGCCTGTCTTGTTTATCTACAACTGACTTCCACTTTCTAGAAATACATATGAATCCCTTACAAAATATGTGATTTCCCTGGCTCTTCCGTTATGTGTGCACAAGACTTGGTCCCTTACAGTAACACACTGTTCAGCGATGTGCTTAAACAGCAGAATAGCAACCTTGATATTGGGAACTCTACCAAAGAATGAAAAAAAAATGTAAAATTGGGTCTGCTGGACACCTCTGAGAACTTTCTGGTCAGCTTAAGAGTAGGGTAACGCTTCCCAGGATGTGTTTATCAAAGCACTTCTGTCTTATTTATTATGTCCTCTAAATCCTTTTGCCTCACCCAACAAGCTGTGCTTTGGTCCCCTGCAATGCAGTATCAGAATTGCAAAGAACTGACAGAAGCACACACGAAATGGCTTCACCAATGGACTCCCAACACTGAGCAGGGCACAGGCACAGTGAAAAGCAAAGATGTAGCTGTAGGTGTCCCTGTTCATTGCCAGACAGTTGAACTAGATGACCATTAAAGGTCCCTTCCAACTCAAAGAATTCTGTGACTCTATATTTATTAAGCCGTAGGTACAGTTCTGCCACAATTTGGGCTCAGGCACACCTGGTTGGGGTTGCTGCTCCCCAGGAATTGTTTGGGCTCTGTTTTGGTGTGAGAAGATACACTGGCTGTGCAGTCTAAGTTACAGTATGGCACATGGTGCAGGATTAAGGAACACATTTTACTTGCTAGCATGAATGTAACCCATATACCCAAACCTTGGGACTGAGAGGGATGTGTGGGTTTGTTTTGCTAAATGCACTCACACAAGAGCTGGATACTTTCATACTGTCTTGCTTTCATTTCCAAAATAAATGAAAGAAAATAGCAAGCTAACAGTGGTAAAAGAACCTCTTGTATGAAACAGACAGGGAAGTTTGACTCTGAGATCCCTTATGTTGCGTAACAAGTTTCTTTGACACTGACCCACAGTGATTTAAGTAAAAATCAAAATAAAAGTTTTTAAAAAAAAAAATCATAATCAGTGTAATGGTGCTTAGGTTATATGCAAATGTGGTTACCTCCTTTTTTTTTTTCCCTTAGAAAAGTAAATTTATCTAAATATTTAGAAAATTGAGTGAGAAGAAGCCCTGCGTGTTGCCTGGGAGTGACAAGGACCAAAACGAGTTCCAATGCAATGATCCTGCCAACTGGCTCCAGCAGCACTTAGTGGTTACTCAGCAGCTGGAAGTGGAGAGATTACATGGCTACATGGGTTACTTGGTGTCTTGTAAAACACTCCAGAGGCCATCCAAAAAAAAACTGCCTGACACAAAGTCTGAGCAAAAAGGAGAGGGAAGGGCATTCAGAGGGTGACAACACGCATCAAAGGAGAAGAGGCATGAGCCCATGAGATAATGGAAGAGGCCCTATTGCATCTGCAAAGTGGTCCCAGCAGGGAACAGCCTGGATGATACTGTTTACAAAACTCTGAGATGAGCAATGTCTTCCTGGAGATGTTAGAAAATCCGCACCTGGATGCTCTGAAATCCACCCAAAAAAGTATTTTTCTATGTTTGTTATCTCTAGATGAGAAAAACTTCAACAAATCTTTCAGAGACCCTGTACAATCAGGGGATATAAAAAATTTTTGAAGAAGGAAGAATTGGAAAACAACTAATTTCCCATTAAAAGGCATGATTTCATAAAACCAGATCACTAAGGGACTGGAAGATAAGACAAGAGTTGGCATACACACAAGTTAGACATACTTTAGAGCCCTTGGAAAGCCAGTGGGATCAGTCAGCATAGCCTTTCCCTGTAGCACATCCTGAATCCAAGGGCAGCAGCTACCTAGGCTAAAGAAGCCTCAACCTGAAAACCTGCTTCACCCTGAACCTCAGAAACTACATTTAGAAAAGATGCCAAACCAACAAGTTTTCTTGCCCAGAGCTGCTGGGATCTCCCAGCTGGAGCTTCTTCCTCCTGGGGTTGTGTCCTGCAGGACAGGAGGAAGTCCCACAGGTTGGCAGAGCCTTGGATGGGTATAAATAAAAAAAAGAAGGGAAAAGGCCACCTGAATCTCCTCGGTTAAGACCCTGGAGGAGTCAGAAGAGAGGTGGCAACTAACTTGGTGCACACGTCAGGTTCTGCAGCATGCTGCAGAACAGGCCCACATCAAGGGATGCTGGCATCTCTTAGTCTGCAGCCCCATAAAACCCCATGACTTCTGTCAGAGCAGGACCAGCACAGCAGATCCTGTACTGCATCATGCAAACCTGAGCTGTCTGAGATTTGTCAAAAACAAGTTCTCCTTCCCACTCACTGGCCTCTTGCAGACAGTGTGGTTCAGTCTTTCTCAAGTGCTTTTCAAGAGTTTATACCCAGACAAAATCATGCCTGGCAGACCACCAAAGATGAAATGGGAGTAGCAACACATGGCAGACTCAGACAATGGGCACACCCAAGACATTACTGTGGGAACGATAAAATGCTGTGGGATTCATTAAGTATTTTTTTATGATTTTGGTTGCAAAATTTATCATGCAAATAACGTTCAACAATAAAAAAAAATGTTGCTGGCATCAGAGTCATGTGAAACTTGTACTAATTTCAGGAGGGTGCCCAAAACAAAACACCATGTTAAAAGAGCAAGACAAAAAAAAAAAAGGCTTAAATCACCACCACCATTTCATGGCTTATCAATAATTTTCCACATCATTTATTATCAGTAAAGGTGAATACTGATGTTCAATTTAGACGATGCAAGAGGATGGTAAATCTTTGGTGGATACAAGAGGATATCACCGTGGATGCCTAGCTACTGCCTACCCACCAAGGGTGATAACACAGATGAGCTGCTCCAAAGGCAGCTAGGAGAAATCTTTGGATCCACTGGCCTCGTCCTTATGGCAAATTTCAACTTCCCAGACACCAGCTGGAAATATCACACCGTCATGACATGCAAGTCTGCAAAATTCCAAAAGAAAGCTGAAGATCACTTCCTGTTACAAGTACTCAGTCAGCCAACTAGGAAGGGTGCCCTACTGAACCTGTTGTTGAGAACTGAGAAGGCTGATGGTAGGTAGCGATGGTAAGCGGACATCTTGGCCACCGTGATAACGAATTAGCTTGAGTTCAACGCTTTTGGTGTAAGGAGAAAAAGGGCCAGCAGAATTGGAGCCCTAGGAATCAGCTCTGGAGTGTTTAAGGGTCTGGGAGAGCTGGTTGATCTTTAAGAACCACCTTTCAAGAGACTAAGAGCAGGCAATCCCATTGTGTCAACAAGTCATACTGGCCCGTGTGGTGTCCGGCAACAAAATAAGCTGTTCTAAATATGTCAAGAGTGAGAAGAGGCCTAAGGAAAACACTGGATTGTGCAGATGGTCACCTAGCAAGTAGAGATGAGGAAAAGTCAGAGTCATATTTAGTACCTTTTTTGCCTGTTTTTAATATTAATGTTAATATATATTTTAATATTAATGACAGATCTTGAGCTGCCCAATCCTCTGAGTTGGAAGACCACAACTGGGGGAGTGCTGACTTTCCATTTCTGGCCACTGAAATTGTAAGAGACCATTTGTAACAGTTGAATGTTCAGAAGTCTATGGGGCCTGACAGGAATGGACTTCAGAGTGCTGAAGGAGATAGCACATTATAGCTGGACAACTCTCAACAGTTCACCAAGACTGAGGAAGCCTGTGAGATCCCCACTGACTGGAAGCCAGCTGATGTTACACCCAGATACAAGAAGGGTATAAAAGAAGACATACAAAACTACAGAGCTGTTAGCCTAAACTCAGTACCCAGAAAAACGATAAGAGATTGTTCTGAGTGCTATAAAAAGGCGCTAAAGAACAAAGCTAGTATCAGGCATCCACACGAGTTCATCAAGGGGAAGTCCTGTCTTACTGATTTGATATCTATACAGTAAGGTCACCCGCTTGGTGGATGAAGTGGATGTAATCTGTCTTGATTCTAGTAAGGCCTTCAGTATCATCCCTTACTGCATCCTTCTGAACAAGTAGCCCAGCTATGAGACAAACAGGTACATGCCATGCCATAATAAGTGTGGAACTGGCCTTGCAGGGGAATCTAGATAGACTAGAGCATTGGGCAATCAGCAGTGGCATGAAATTCAATAAAGAGTGCTGGTTGCTGCATCTCACTGCTCCCTGCAGCTCCCTGAGTAGGGAAAGCAGAGGGAGATGCCGGATGCTGCTCCTGGGAACAGATGGCAGGACAGAACAACACAAAGCTGCATAAGGGGAGGATCAGACATCAGGCATTAGGAAACATGCATTTACCCTTTAGGTGGTCAGACATAGGAGGTCTTCCTAGAGGGGTGCTTGGAGTCCCACACCTGTCAGCATTCGAGATGCATTTGGACAATGCCCTCAATAATATGTTTTAACTTTTGATGAGTCCTGAAGCAATCAGGCAGTTGAATTTGATGATCTTCGTAGGTCCTTTTGAACTGATCTAACTATTCTCATGTTCTATTTTAACTAAAACAGTTCACATGTGTAACAGTAGTAACAGTAATTCCTCACTGCAGCTTTACCTTTTCCAATGCAACAGGAGCTGGGAACAATGGAAACTTATTTACAAAGCTAACTTCTAGAAGCAATAAAAGACACTTGCTAAAAAAAGCCAAACAAATTAAACATTAAAAAAAAAAAAAAAATTAATAATACTTGTACCATTTCTGTGTTGAGGGAAGAAGAAAAACTCACTTTTTTTTTAAAATGCAGTCTTTGCAAGGACTCACCTGTCTCAGGATCGAGGCGAATCACTCTCCCACCATTGTAGCAAGCTACCCAGAGTTTGCCTTCTGTATCAATGCACATCCCATCAGGAATGTTCTCCTCTTTTTCCACTTTGTATATGCTCCTACGGTTGCCTGCAAGGTAGAAGAAAAAGTACAACTAAGAGATGCTCTCTTCTGGTGTATCACTCATGCTCCATATTTAGAATAGAAACTAATGATTTAGAATAGAAACTAATGATTTTAAAAGTAAATATATTAATATGTATATATTCAGAACATAAACTACGTATTCCGAAAGCAGACTGAATTTTTTCAAGTATCGTTTGCTTCCAGTCAGAGAACTGGAGATTTTCATCAGACTGCTGAAACATGCCAATTATCAGTGTTACAACACAAAACTGACCTTCAGCTACATAAACTGAGAGTTTATATAAACAGAGATTTAGGAAAAGCAGTAACTTCAAAGGCACACTGTCAACTTAAAAACAAATAGTTCTATCTGAACTTCTATCCACTGTTATTAAAGAAAATTAAAACCAACTTTCCAACATTGTTTATTTCATGCTCTGACAACTTCAATGTTTCTCATATGTCGCAATGCTTTTAATGAGTTTCCTTTGCGCTCCTAGGGATTATCAGATTGCCCACAGAAAAATAAGCAAAGGGAAGGAGAGAGAACCACACCATTTCCTAAAGAAAAAAAAGATAAATCATAAACCGAAAACATAGTAAAGACATCAGGACAAGATGCTACACCTAAAATGACTTAAAATGTTTTAAAATTAACAACATTTCAAATTGTCAGGATTCTTTTAAGGCAAAATCCTGCAGTCTGTGTATTCAAAAGCAATTTCTTAGTCCAAGTCACTCAAATTTTTGTTTTGCCCAAGCATGTAGGAGCCTTTATGGGCTTGTTTTGCTTTGTTTTAAATGAGTGAAAGAAGACGACTTTTGAGTTATTGATTTCCAGCTGTTGTTAAGATCTGTCTGTTTGGGATCTAAAAGCAAAACAGGGTGAAAAAAAATCTAGAGAAGCCTAGCAGCAGTTTTGAAAAGCTAGCCTCATGCAGCCACAGAAATCTAAGCATACAAGGAACACTGCCCTTTTTACGCAGGAAGAACAGATCGTGTTTAGTAACAGGAGTCCAGATTACTACCCAAACTCCATCACGCAACTGAAATATTTTACATTAGCAACTGCCTCTGGTATGTTTGAGGTACAAACCTGTGGGACCACAGATGAGTTTTAATATGGCTTCTGCTGCTTTGTTCTAAGGAGGATTCTGAAGAAGTGCACGCAAAGCTCAGAACCTAATTCATCATCTTGGTAATAACCAGAATGAAAACTAACACCACAATCTTCAGACACAAATGACTATTTTAAAACACCACAGTTCATACCAATTTTTCCAGTTTGGAGGTCATAATCAAAGGCATCCACTGAGTAGGACAAGCTGTCAATGTAAAAGAAGGTTTTGTGATCCAGCGACCAGTCCAGCCCATTGGAAATGTCCACCTGATCAAAGTGCTTCACCACAGAGTGGTCAGGGCAGAGCGTGTACAGGGAGCCCTGGCGAGGCTCCAGCACTGCGGGTCGAATCTCTTCAGCCATCGTACCTGTGCAGGGCCAGAGGGCAGAAAGCAGGTTCAGAGGGAACAAACAGGTTTTGTTGGCAGCCCCTCGCTGTGGTGATGCCCACACTGCCAGTAGGAGAAGGGAGCAGCGGAGAGGCTTCAGAAATTCAGAGAAGAACCAAAGAGGAAGGTAGATGGCAGATGACAAAACAGAGCCTTTGTTATGACTGCTAAAATGGCATGCAGTCAAACTTCTGCAAAGTGCTTTTACTTTCAAAAATAAAGAAAGGTGTTGAAGAAGCACAGGAAATACTTTCCCTCAGAAATTGTCTTACAAAAACAAATCTCATCTTTGTGGCTCTACGTTGTCAGCTGACAGTGGTTCTTAGAGAATGCGGAAAAGCAGGCTAAGGTAAACCTGAAGACCTAACTGCACAGCAGGTGCACAGAGCAGTGCTTTTAAAACCAGGAGATGGCTGAGGCTCTGTCTATCTCTGGCTGTCACCTAGTCTCACCCTTGCTCAGAGCACGTTCCTCAGGACCAAGGTCAGTCTGGTCTTGAATATCTCCACAGATGGAGACAGCACAGCTGCTGTGGGAAACCTGCTCCACTGCCTGACCATTCTAACAGATGACCAGCAACAGAGTTCTCTTACATTTACACACGATTTCCTTAATGTCAGTCTACAACCTCTTGTCCTGAGTACCACTGAGCAGAATCCAGATCCACCTCCTTTACCAGCACCCAACCAGGTTCTTACAGCCAGATACCCCTGAGACTTCTTTCTGTGCTCCAGTATTTCCACTGGCACTTTGTCAGCACTCAAATGGGCACACCAACAGGGTGAAGACAAAGTGTCTTAAACTAGGCAGACCCTGAATAGTAGCCCTCTTTTTACATAAAGAATCCTGATCAGGTGGTGGCCGGGTTATCTAAATACATTTCTAAATGATATTGAACTCTAATGGAAGACAAAAAAATCCTTACTATAAACTACATATAAAAATACATGTGAACTATATAGTTTGCATTTTCATATATGTACTGACTACAAACCAACACTACATCTCCAACTGACTGCTGCATGCTGACAGTAAAACCACAGAGGAAGAGCAGGGCAAGCACTGAGCAACCACAGAAAGGAATCAGATGCAGCATACCTGCAAAATACCTCCCTGCAGGATCTACTTTCCCATCATTGAATCGGTTCTTTGCTTTATCTCTGTCCACCTGAGCAATGGTGGTTACCAATTGCTCTTTCCATTTCAAAGCAGCAAACCTGGTTCCCAGAGTGATGACATAATCCCCTGACTTCCGAAGAGCCACAGAGCTCACAGGAGCATCTAGAAACAGGAAGGGAGGAATGTGCCAGGAATGGCAGATTAGTATACAGTAGTTAAATAAAAATAAAAAAAATGAGTGTGAAGATAACATCTCTGTAAAAGCCTGCAATCAGATGCAACATAAAGGAGAGCAACTTCAAAATAGAGCAATAACATCTGAGATAGGATTTAACAGAAAAGACTTAAGAATGTGCATAGGACTGACCACCAATTCTCTAACTAAAACATTTTCTGTATTTATAGCTTTGTAGGGATATAGTTTTGCTAATGCTTACAACCATCAGCCATCCGTGCTGCCAAAAGGAGGCGCTCCCTGGTGGCCACCAGCTCGTGGCACCCTTTGGTTTTCAGCCCCACCAGAGACACCACCACACAAGAAACACAATGCAGGCACTGCCCAGCTGCATGTGTGATGACACATGGGGAATGGGGAGGAACACGAGGGCAGAGCTTTAGGGTGCGGAGTGTTCCAGCCACCCCATGCTTACCAGACTCCTGTTTTCTCCATGGCCAAACAGCCTCTATTTGCAAAGAGGGCACATGCATCTTTTCATATGGCCCACTGCACTGAACCAGGGCTGCCAGGAGCTTTGCTGGGCCCTGCTGAAGATGTACACGTGCAGCACAGGCAGCAGTGTATCAATACGGCACTCTCGTCTCCCCACGCTGCAGGGTCACAGTGCCACCAGTCCCAAAACTCTGAGGAGTAGCACTCATTTCAGGTTCAGCTTGGCTAACTGCCCCACTCAGATGAGTGAGCACAGTGCTGAAGCTGCAGGTAGCCCTGGCTCAGCTATGCTGGCAAGTGGGTGCCGTTTTCTTCTTCCTGATAAAGCACTGCAGGAAAAAGGGTATAGCAGGCCAGAAAGATGGAAGCAGCTACCACACTGCTCCACATAAACACAGTGTAAGCAACCATATCAGCCATCGTGTCTGGCTTGGCCGCAGCCACCTAGAGGGCTTTGCTGAGGAGCATCCATTGGAACAGCCCTTCTCTGTAATACCATTCTAAGCTGCACAGGAGGGTGGCTGTAAGGTCATAATGATGTTCTGCCTGTCAAGCAGAAAAGGGCATTTGAAGATGTTGCTAACCATAGGGCTACCGTAATTCTCCGTGAGCTTCAGTAATGCATCATTTCTCTCTTGTTTTCCACTTCGGACATCAACCCACTGTTTTAACTACGTGGCACTCTCTTGAGTGTTCTTTTTTTTTTTTCCTGCCTATAAACTGTGGGATTCTCAAAGGCACAGCTATTCATTATGACTATCTTACTACTAAACAGAGGAAATGGAAGGAAGTTTAAAACAAACAAACAATCAAACAAACAAACAAACAAAAAAAACCTGAAGAGCAGCTACTTTAGCTGCTATCCCTCCTACATTTGCAGAGGCTGATCAGGAGACCTGAGAGCGGCCTTTCCGTATCTAAGTGAGGACTATAAGAAGGGGACACACTCTTTAGCAGGCTCTGTTGTGATGGGACGGGGGGAAATGGTTTCAAACTAAAAGAGATTTGGGTTGGATATAAGGAAGGTTTTTTTTACAATAAGGGTGGTGAGGCGCTGGAACAGGTTGTCCAGAGAAGTGGTGGATGCCCCATCCATTCAAGGCCAGGCTGAATGGAGCTCCAAGCAATCTGATGTAGCTGTAGGTGTCCCTGTTCACTGCAAGGGGATTGGACCTTTAAGGGTCACTTCCAACTCCAACAGCTCTGTGATTCTACAATCACACCACCTGTGCAGCCCAAGCCAGGGATGCAGAAGGTGGGCAGTGGCACTGCTGCAGCCAGGTCAGGGGAAGGGAGTTTGGGAAACAATGCTTCCAAATCAGCGTCACTCCTCATCTCGAAACTAATGGCTACAGTGATTTATTGGCAGAAAGTCCAGATCAATGCACTGTGAGGTATTGGGTGGGCAAATCAAGTGACTTTCACCATGAGTTACTGAACGTGACACAGCACTAAAACCCAAGTTAAATTATGTCAGGAGCTGCCCTGAGACGGACCCATAGAAATTTACATTATCACTTCCAGAAGTTAATGAACAACTGTTTATTAGCGCCAGCACACCTCTTCTTTTCTGGAACATAGCCCTAAACTATTGAACACAACCAACCACTGAGCATCACAGAGTCACAGAATGGCCAGGGTTGGAGGTGACCTCAAGGATCACGAATCTCCAACCCCCTGCCACAGGCAGGGCCACCAACCTCCACATTTAATACCAGACCAGGCTGCCCAGGGCCCCATCAATCTGCCCTTGAACACCTCCAGGGACGGGGCATCCACAGCCTCTCTGGGCAGCTGTGCCAGCACCTCCCCACTCTCTCTGTAAAGAACTTACAGGACGTGCATCACCAAGCACCACAGCAGCTCCTTACCCACGGACACCGCCTGCACCTGCCGGCTGGCCGCATCCCAGCGGCACACCTTCCTGCCCGTGATGTCCACGTACAACAGCGAGTTCTCCTTCTCGTCCCACACCGGGGACTCCCCGAGCCTGTAGCGGTCGCTCCCGACGCACTCGATCTTAACGGAAGACATGCCTGAAGGCAAAGCACAGCTGTACGTATCTGCGGGCGGCGGGAGCGCAGCGCGCCCGGGCACACGCGGCTCCCCGCCGCGAAGCCGGGCTCGGCCCAGGCCCGCGCCCGGCCCTCCCCGGCCGCTCCGCAGCGCCTCTCTCGGCGCCGCCGCTGCCGCCGGGCGTCGCGAGTCGCGCCTGAAAGAAAGAAAGAGCCGACCCCGGCCGTAACAGCGCGCCTACCTGCTGCCGGCCCGCACCGCCGCGCCCGGCCCGACGCCGCCGCTCTTATACGGCGGGAGGCGGGGGAGGCGGCCACGCCAACCCGGGGCCGAGGGGCAGCGGCCCTCCCCGCGGCACTGCGGGGCGGGGGCCGAGCCGGGCCGGGCAGAGGGCCGACGGCGGCACAGCGCGGGGTAGTTTGCGGCGCTGCTTCCGGAGCCGCTGAGCTCTGAGGCGGGCGGACGGGGTCTCGTGGCCCTGAGCCGGGTCTGCGCACAGAACAGTGCGGCTTCGCTCGCAGTGCTCTCACCTCGTTCACAGAATCCTCCCCTACGACGACGGGCTGAGGGAGCTGGGCTTGTTCAGCCTGGAGAAGAGAAGGCTGCGGGGTGACCTCATTGCAGCCTTCAGTGCCTAAAGGGAGCCTACAAACAGGAGGGGAATCAACTCTTTGAAAGGGTAGATAATAGCAGAATGAGGGGAAATGGTTTGAAGTTGAGGAAGGGAAGATTTAGGTTGGGTGTCAGGAGGAAATTCTTTACAGAGAGAGTGGTGAGGTGCTGGCACAGCTGCCCAGAGAGGCTGTGGATGCCCCGTCCCTGGAGGTGTTCAAGGCCAGACTGGATGGGGCCCTGGGTAGCCTGGTCTGGCATTAAATGGGGAGATTGGTGGCCCTGCCTGTGGCAGGGGGGTTGGAGATTCATCATCCTTGAGGTCCCTTCCAACCCTGGCCATTCTGTGATTCTGTGACCCGAGGCAAGTTATTACTGACTGCCAGCACAGAAAACAAACATCCAGGAAAAAAAACAAAAACAAAACAAAACAAAAAGACAAAAATTCATTGAGAATTTAATCATAGAATCATAAAGGTTGGAAAAGACCTCTGAGATCACTTAATCCAACCACCAGCCCATGCCCACTGACCACATCCCTCAGTGCCACACCTACATGGTTCTTGAACACCTTCAGGGACAGTGACTGCACCACCTCCCTGGATGGTGGTCACTGCTTCACCACTCTTCTTAGAAAAAAATTTTCTCGTCATCCAACCTGAAACTCCCCTGGCACAATCTGAGGCCATCATTCCCTCTTGTCCTATTGCTGTTACCTGGTTGAAGAGGCCAACCCCCATCTCATTACAGCCTCCCTTGTAGAGAATGATAAGGTCTCCACTGAGCCTCCTCTTCTTCAGACTGAACAATTCCAGTTCCTTAGCCCTTAGGACTTGTGCTCCAAACTCCTCACAGATTCATTACCCTTCTCTGCACACATTCCAAGGTCTTGATGTCTTTCTTGTAGTGAAAGGCCCAAAACTGAACACAGTACTCAAGGTGAAGCCTCAGCAGTACCAAGTACAGAGGGAAGTTGAAACTCAGCTGTCGCTTTTCACAAAGCTCAGCCACATGTGCTGCTCTCCAGGTGTCCTTGCACACAGTGAAGCCATTGGATGCATGGCCAATCAATAGCTCACTGCCTTTGCCAGCAGAAGATGCTCACAGCCCTGCCCCACCAGCAACCCTCTGTCCTCCTCACTGACCTTGGCCTTTGCCAATGGGGAGCATCAAAACAAGCTGTGTATTGACACACATCTTGGGTGAAAATTAACAGACGATGCGCGCTCCATGTTACAACACCAATTCTCCCTTCTGCCAAAGCGTCAAATATTTTGAACTTAGACCTCTAGTTATGTGGCACAGTGCTCCTCCTTTGACTTTTCTGTAATTGCTAACCCAGGCTTGCTGAAAGACAAAACAGAGGAATTTGTGCATTCATTCACTCATGAGTGACTTCATGAAGAGTGACTTGGCCTCAGGTTTACCAGGAGAGGGAAGAGAGATGCCAAAGGAGCTGGCCACTTCCCACTGCTGCACTGCAACCACAACATTTACCACACGATGAGTGCTAAGGGGCGCACAGCATCCCTGTGGCTTCCCACTAGCCAGTGGCTCAGAGGTGCTTGGTGGGCCCACCTGTTGCTGCACCTGGGTAGGGCTCCTTGCATTCACTGTAATCCAACTGCATGGGAGTGGTACATTATCACAGCCACTAATAGCACAAGGCATGAGATCCCACAAGGAGAAAAAGTAGTCCCACCCAACAAGAGGGGGTGGTGGACAACTTCATGGCTTGTAAAAAGCAAGCAGTTCTTGCATGTGCAGGTTCCCGAGAGGCTATAGTTCTTTCTTCTTTTTCATGAGCCCAGCCCTCGTTTCTTCATTTTTAGATGCCATCTCTGACTTTTCTTTATTTACTTTTCTTAGTATATAGCTGGGGAAAGCAAGATGAGAAGTGGACACTGCTATGCATTTGTTTTCAGCCAAACATCATTCATGGAATGAGTTTTCCTGCCTGGATCAAGCTTTCATCTGTCAGCAAGCAGCAGGTAGGTGAGCATGCTGAGAGCTCACAGCCATGTACTGCTCTGGGTGATCACAGCCATGTCTGTAAGCGCTCACATGATTTGAACATTTGCCAAAGCTCAGCATTTACCTGCTTTGCAAACATCTCCTTGAGAGAAGGCAGCACAAGGCTGGTAAGCAGCAAACTTGTGCCCACTGATTATTTTCTCCTCAAGTCTAACACACCTTGCTAGCACGCTATCAAGGAAATGAATGCAGAATGGATTAGGAGTCCTAAATGGGGGGAGATCTTTTCTAAAAAGGATTGCACCAAGTTACCATGAAGTTGTATCAAAGCATTTAGCCTTAAAAGACCAGCTTCTGTCACAGAACTATCAAAGGTACCCTTTACTTATTAAGATTTATTGGGCAGGCTTCTTTGAGCATCATTTCTTGTGTACTGGGCGCAAACCCAAGTAAAAGCATCGCAAAACTCAGAATGGAGTGCTATAAGCAAACACACGGTGTGGCCCCTCTCGTTGCAGATGGTTTCTCAAACACCCCTCACACTGCTACATGTGCCTCCCAGCTCCTATGTCAGCACAGCACCTGCTAGCACTAGTTCCTGCCATCCCAGGCCACCTCACAAAGCTCGAGTGTCAGGCCGGGCCTCCCCAGCTCTCCACTCCTCCAGTGGGGAACAGGGCGCCTCAGAAAGGGTGAGCATTCTTCCAGTGGAGCATGGCCAAGAAATGTTTCCTAATGCCTTGCTTTCCTGCTCTTTGTACCCCATGTGGCCTGGATTTGCATTTTGCTTGCCTGGGGAAAAAGAAAGATCATTGATATGTCCTGTGGCAGCTGCAGAATTACAGCCACAATGGAGGCAGTATCAGTAACAGTGCCCTCAGTGTTGGCAGCTCTCAGGCACACAAGCCCTTCTTCAGGCCCAAGTCAGAAACAAACCTCAAATTAACTGCAGGTTTGGGATAACTGCTCTGAGTTTAATTCAGTGCATTCAATCAGACAGTTTGAGAGGAGTCTGTTTTCCGGATTAGCTGCCTGTGACCCATGTAAACGATGACTTGCTCACAGTTATTCCACATCACCTAGCCTACCCAATTCTCCGCCTTAAGTCTTATTTTGGCCAGGGGAGATCAGGGGACAGAAGGTAAGCCTGCGCCCTTTCAGAGATAGCAGAACATTGCTGAGCCATCACCTGGAGGAGTGGGGCTGCCATCTAGCTCTATCCATCCAGATGCAAATGGAGCCCAACTTATCAGCGATGCCGGGAAGCACCACCCCAGGAGATAAGAGAGGTGGAGCCATGGAGGAATGCATCCAGACCCAGCTGATCAGGTGACAGCGGATGCCCATGGGAATGATTTCTCCCTTCAGCTATCTCATCTCTCCATTTCTGGAGCCAACACCATTTTCCCAAATGGCACACAACACATTCTCTTTTCCTAAGTGCCATCCCCAGCCGGCTCCCCGTGATTACCGAGGCCTCAGCAAATATGAGGAGCGGCGTCTTGATGTCGGTCACAAGCTCAAAGGCTTTTGGACAACCAGAAAGTTTCCTAAGACATCGTTTATGCATTGCTGTTGCATTAGGTTTGGAATTCCTCCTCAGGTCACAGACCCACCAGTCTGGCTGGAAGAACGCCTCTGTAGCCATTAGGGCATGCTGTAAAGGAATGCCTGTTGTAGTGCCCGGTGCTCATCTCCAGGATGCGGGCAGGTGGGGCAGCACCTGGGGGAAAACAAGAGACTGGAAAAAAATGTCTTGAGGATGGCAGGGTAAAAAGAAGCCATAAAGGTGTCATTAGCAAGCCTAGCAGATTTAGAACAATGCCTCAGATAAGGCAGCCCAGCCAAAACAGATACCAGCTTCAGGGCTCTGGGAGAACAGCCCCAAACAAAAGGCAGAAAGGCAGGGCAAGGTGGATCTAGGACACAGCCCCAGCCATGAGAGGCCTGCTGGAGAAAAGAGATTACCTGGAAGCTTTACTCATAGAGGCAGAGAAACTAATGGGCAAATACCTGAAGCTGCATCTCCTTACACAGCAATATAAATTTACCCAAGCAACATATGAAGGAATTATCTTTAGAAACACATGCATGCACATCTGCTATTTGAAACCAACTCCCCAACTACTATATAACTTTTAGAGAAAAAAAATACTTTTGCTTCAAGAAACTGTGCTTGCTGTCCCAGCAATCGAGTTCTGTCACATCACTGAAGAAGAGTCTACTTGCAAGAGTGGAGTGGAGCTCTGGTGCAGTTATCCCAGGATAGAGCCATAGAAATCGTTTGAGTTGGAAGGGACCTTTGAAGGTCATCAAGTTGAACTCCCCTGCAGTGAACAGGGACATGTACAGCTACATCAGGGTGCTTAGAGCCCTGTCCAGCCTGTTGGGGATGGCCCAGACTAGTGAGCAATGCTGCAGAATTGCACCCCAGAAGGTGCCCAGGTCTGCTGTGCCATGATGCTGGCATAAAGGAAGATTAAGAAACAGAACCAGAACCCAGGACCCTGCAACCCTTCATGTATCCCTAAAGCAGCAGTACTAAGCCACTCCATTGTTCCTCATCTCTGTCCTTTGCCAGTACTTTTCCCTTGCATGTCTAGCTCCCAGATTGTACAAGGAGCTTCCTCTTACTCATTAATTCACGTCAAATGAGTGTTTTCCCAATAGACGTGTCAATTCCCTGCAGTGCTAAACCCATCATAGGTACTAGGATCATCTGAGTTCACACCGATCATGATGACTGGTTTGTCATGTTATCTCAGTTCACACAGGCACATTTAGTAATTCAGTCACTGTGCACACTTCTTGCTCTGCCATCTCTGCCACACAGCCTGCATGCCTGGGCATCACCCATGACAGCAGTGAGATATGACATCAAAACCAAGTGTGAACTTCAAAGGTTGTTTTTAATAGTCAAGCGTTTGTCATTTCTCCTTGTATGGTTTGGGATTCATGATACAAAGGGAATGTTATACAAAGGATGCATGTATGATGGCAGAGCCAAAGCACCAGTTACAATTGAAAAGTGTTTTGTCTTTAGGCAAAGACATAAATCCAGATGCAGTGGTGCTGGGAATCACCATGAAGGCCCTGCTTGTGTTTGGGAGAGTTTGGCCCAAGTTACCATCAACGAGTAACCAGACTGCCATGGCTGTCAGAACTCTCATTTCTAATGACTGCAAACCAGCAGCAGCTGTTACCAAAGGAAACAAATGGCAGTACCCATGTCTTTCTTTGTCTTCCTCACATCCCAGGCACAACTGGACTGTACTTTCAAAGAGATGAGAGGCCACCAGTCAAAAAGCCACTAGAAGACAGTCCCTTGCTGAAACCAGCAAGCACACCTTCAGGAAAGAAATCTTTGTCCTAAAAATGAGCTGACATTCTATCACTCATGGCTGCTTCTTACTGCTGTTCTTTTCTTCTCCTCTATATGCACCTTCACTCCCCTTTCCCTTCTTCCATTTGGTTTTCTTCCCAGCCATGGGACTCACTGCCCTGTTCCAGCTGTCCCACTGCACCTCCACTCATTAGTATGTCCAACTGCACACATGTACGTTCATTGCTCTGCTCTCGTCTCACTTCACCATGGCCTCAGGCACACACACAGCAAGTCCCCCTCCCTCCAGGGCAGGAAGGATGCTGTAGGGTTGCACAGTTGTTCACTCTCCATCCTTGCTTTTGCTGCCTCCTTTCCTGCCATCTCCCCCGCCCTGGGGCAGCAGCAGCTTTGGTCAAGCAGCGTGGTACAGCACAGCATCGTCCTGTGTGAGGAGGGGGAACTACAGCAGAACATCAAGCAAAACCCACACACAGCAGCAGCCTGGGAATGGGCCAGTGCCAATCTTTTCCTTGTACAGCACCAGCTAGTGCACATGTGAGAGTGTGAGAGTGTATGGGAAGCGGGATGAGGCAGGCAGCCAGGCCTCAGATCTCCCTCTATAACTTAATTTGTACAACCAAGAGAAGCAGACATACTAAAACACAAGCAGACAGACAAAAAAGAGTGAGACCAGTGCAGCAAATGGTCTGCTGCATTTGCTGGGCTAGGCAGAAACCAAAGCCAGGCATGGACTATTTGCTAAACACAGCACATCAGCGCTCAGTGACTTTTTGGGGGGGCAGCTGAAGGGAAAAGGTTTTCCTTCACGTTTTGGCTTGTTAAAGTTTTACAAGCTCAAGTGGAAATGATTTACTCCCGATGGATGCGGTGCTGCTGTTGGACCAATGAGTTTAACAACCTATGGACACGGAGAGTGAAGCCCTAAATAAATCACAACAAATGAAAATACTGTTAGCAGTTTCATAATTTAATGAAAAAGTACTTGTAAAAAGGGGACATCTGAAAAAGACCGAGTCCATCTTGGAAAATTGAATATATATATATATATTTATATATATAAAACAAAATGCAAAAACACAAAAAAAAAAAAAAATCAACAAATAAGGTTAAGAGGTAATACTTCAAACAGTTAGCCACCGAACACACAATAAAAACTAGCAAATGCACTTTGGGAACAATACTTGAGAACTACACAACCAAGGGCTCCTTCATGTATCTATTAAAATCACGTAAAAATTAGCAAAACCATTGCCCAGGAATGAATAACCCCAGAAGAGCAGAAACATTGAGTTTTGCTGAAGCACCATTTTCCTCCCCTCCTCCACACGCTGCTGGCCACAAAATGACACGAACACTTTGCTCACCTCCCAGTGCAAGCTGTGTGGAATTTCGTGACCAGGAAGAGGATTGCTAATAAATATCGAAGGAGAACTTAGAGAATCAGAACTGGAACACAAATGAACTAACATCTGTTTCCTTATTCTGAACGGCCCATGGCTTAGAACGCAAAGCATTTCCCTTTAAAATAAAATATGTAGAAACCTAAAATTCTACTGTATATTTACACCAAAAGAAATAATTTTGAAGGTACAGCTCTAGAAAGACAAATTACACAAATATACATAAAATCAAGAAGTGGGTGGGGGAAAAAGAAAAAAATAAGATGCGTGAAGCAAATAGATTAGAATTGCCAACTCTACTGGGTTGTATTTTTTTTTATTATCATTTCACTACAGAAGAGTCCTCCAGCCCTGACCTGCTAGTCCTACTGCAAGTAGAGACATTTCAAAGGTTAAACCAAAACTAAAGACGTTGCTGTAATTTCCTAAACAATAAATTAAGATGATGAAGGAAAGCAAGCTGTTGTTTGGGTTCTGCATAGTCATCTTTACGTGGGGTGTGAACCTTCCTAGACAAAATGAACCCTCTAGGGACAGAGGGTGCTGCAGATGGCTGGAACGTGCAGCACGGCTGAGAGCAGCGCAGTAGTTTTGCCTGGAAAAGAAGAAATTTGTCTCTATTCAAACAAAAAATCCCGGATCACATAAACAAACCTGAAAGGGTTCCCCCTTGTTTCTCACTTCCTCCACACTGGTTGAAATTTAAATACCAGTTAACAACTGGCTTTAAAGCACATGCAAAAAGCTTTAGTTTGGGAAACAGCAACTGATCCAGAGGTTGAAAAGCAGTTTAATGGAAGCAGTAAGTTTTCAGCAATAAAAAACATACTCCAGATGATGACTGGCTAAAATTTTACAGTCCTAGATGCCAGAAGCAGGGCTCTCATGCCCACATTTAGGCAGCTAGGGTTGAAAATTTGTGCCTACATAAAAAGTTTGGACAAAATTATTTCTAATTCAGCTTATTTTAAAAACACCAGGTACAAATACCTCTGGACGTGAAATCTCAATTTCAAGAGGAACCTGGCATCACTGGTGATTGCCTAAATGTAAGTGTCAAATAGCATTTTTCTTTGAAGTAGTACATCTACTTTTGTAAACACTATCCACAAAATTAGCCATCTGTACTTGTTAGCTGGGTAAAATATTTACAAGTGCATCCCACAACAAGCAACTATGTACAGAGATTAAAAAAAACTGAAGTACTACAAGTTGTATATTTACAACATAAGCAAATTATTGTGAAGAGAAACACAACCCTCAGCAGGAGCGGGGAGCAAGGGCACAACAGAGGTCAGCAAGTTTGGCAGCTCCAGCGACACCTGCTCCAATTTCCACAAGGAGCCTGCAAACACCCCTGTGGCTGGAGCCCTCCCGCAGGACGGCAGGGGACCGTCACTTAGTAGTCGCTTGGGCCTGATCCAGCAGAGCACGCCGGTACGTGCCTGGGGAGCTGAGCCCTGAGCTCTGGGAGAAATCAGCGGGACTCAGCACAGGAGTAACTCTAACACGTACCTAAAGTGCCTTGCTGGATCAGAGCCGTGCTGCAGGTGCCATAAGAATGCGGTTTCAGTGTCTCCATTCGCGGTTCCTTGCAACATGCCAGAGCAATGCAAGGACTTCTCTAATGCCTGTCCACCACAAGGTTGACATGAGGTGGACACCTGGCCTCGCATACGTGCTGGCAAGGAGGAAGCAGTTTCCTGAATTTACGTAAGGATCAACCACTTCATGCTTTCCCAGATGTTCAACTTTAATAGAACCCATCAATTTCTTCGTGACTTTGCAATAGCTCGGTCAACCTTGCAAAGGCTGCAAGCCAATTCACAGTTGAACAAAACTACTCTGATTTCACTCCCCTTCCCATCTCCCGCTGCAGTTCTTCCTAACGTAGCTCCTGTGCTGTTTTCTGGAACCTGTGGATGCTGAGCTTTGCACTGGTACACCAGAATACACAAAGGCTGAGTTACCCCGTGGGGGCTTCTAATCACCTTTGTACCGAACTGTGAGAAATCATATTCTTTTTGTTTCTATTGTGACACTCTCTTCCAAAGTCCTTACTTGGGCTTTCTCTCTCCGAGCTACTCCGTCTTAACCTCATTTGCTCTTTATTTTCATCGCTTTCTGCTTCAGAGTCACTCAGCTCCAAGTCGGGACAGTACCCATCATTGTCCTGGTACGGAGCCCCTTCGAGCGTCTGCTTGCTCCACAAGCGTTCTTTTGCTGTGAGCCTTCTTGTTGGCTTCTCACAGCACCGCAAATCTTCCGTTGTCCTCACCAGGCTGTTAGTAGCCTCCTTAAAGGACCGGCTAAAGTGTTCGATGGTGGATTTTCTAAAACCACTCTGGCTGGCCAAATGAGCTGTCAGCACAGACTCCTGTTCAAAGGGCGTCTGGCTGGAGCTGTCCCTCTGGCTCACGTCGCCAGTTCTGCCCATCAGCCCATTGGATTTGGCCACCAGCCGTGAGCCATCCTGCTGCAGCCGCCCATTCCCGATGGAGGACTGTCCGTGCAGAGCAGCCTGCAGTGCCAGGGGCTTCCCTGATGGCTGGCCCCGGTGGAACTCTGGCACCTGCATAAGACCGGAGTCCTTCGCCTCGCCACGAGGCTTGCCGATCCCTCCTGTCACAAGCAACCCGTTACTTCTGGTGTCATGCTGATACCTGGAGTAAGATTTGGCTTTGATTTCAAATGCTTCCTTTGACATCGGCACGCTCCTTTTGCTGTAAACAGTGCTGTTGTTGTCAGGAGAGAGCGGTCTGTTGCCTGGCTTCAGCGAGTTATTTTTGCAATCTCCTAGTGCTGATTTGGGCATTTTTAACTTCAGGGTGATCCTGGGAGGTGGATAGAACAGTGTGTTCTCTAGTGCACTTGTCAGGGTATGGCCTGTGTGAGAAAAAGACGAGGGAGCAGAGGATGAGAAGACTTTCAAAAAAGAGGTAATTGCTTCTTTACCTGTAGGGTTTTACAGACTATGAGAAGGTCATTCAGCAAAAAGCATTTGCTAACAATTACTGTGAAGTTATGTTAGGACATTAAAGAGAAGTCAGGGAACTGAAAACAGCTTCGTATCACTTACGAGCTCAGCACTGAGGTACGCATTTTTAGAACTTTGATTAAAAACAATAACGTGTCCTTTCATGGGGCTTTAAGCCAATGAATTGAAGCAGTTTTGAGACATGACTGAAGTAGTTCCAACAGAATTATAAAAAGCTCACATCCAGCTTTGGATAGAGAAAAAACAATGCTTCAAACTGAGTTGCACTTTGGACTTAGTTCAGTTCTCTGCTTTGTTTTACAAAATTCTCTGTTTTAAAACTCTTTTCACTCCAATATATTAGTCACTGTGATATAATACGCTTGCGTCACCATTGTAAAATAGCTATCAAAACATTCTAACAAGCTTTAAAAAGCACTTGGCTTTGTCTTAGTAGACATTTCTAATAAAATTTCATTACGCAAAACCAAAGTGCTTTAGAGTACTGCAGCTTCCACCAAGTATTGTAGAATCATAGAATGCCCTGGGTTGAAAAGGACCACAATGACCATCTGTTTCAACCCCCTGCTATGTGCAGGTCGCCAACCACCAGACCAGGCTGCCCAGAGCCACATCCAGCCTGGCCTTGAATGCCTCCAGGGATGGGGCATCCACAACCTCCTTGGGCAACCTGTTCCAGTGCTTCACCACCCTCTGAGTGAGAGTGTGTCCTAGTCTCATCTGAAACAGTTAAAAAAACAAACAAAAACCTTCAGTACTAACAAAACTTATCCATAATCCATTGTTCAAGAGTAGTGAAAAAAACAGTTTTCACTCTAAGTTTATTATGGAAAACACAATAAGTATCTTGAACAAACATCAAGATTTCTATTTCACACTGCAGAAGCAATTACCTTCCTATTTAAAAATAAACAATAAAAAAATTGCACTGTAATACATACTCTTTCTCTTTCCAAATCATAAAATATCCCAAATTGGAAGGGACCCATAAGGATCACTGGGTCCAGCTCCCGGCTCTGTACTGGACCACCCAAAGTTGTGTTCCTCATTTCAGGACACAGATTTAATAAAAATTAAGGGTGGGGTTTGTTTTGGTACAAAGCAGTTACTATTCACACTTAGAAACAAGAGTGCTTAAATTCTTTCTGAAGGAAGTTTAGTAACTGCAGACCACAAGCTAAGAAATGCCCCTCCGTGACACTCATCAAGTACTCGAGGCAACATGAGAACAGCAATTCCTATCAGCCAGTCTTCTCCTCTGCCTGAAGAAATTAACTACAGCAAGCAAAATACTTCTCAGTTGGAGAGCAGAGCTTGCTGTGGGCAAACAGTAGCATGAAACAGCAGACCACTGAAGCAAAAACCTAGAGATCTCCATTGGTTTGTTTCTGCTTCCTGGGTGCCACAGTAATTGGAAACTAACTGCATATGGCAGGAGCATCTATGGAATAAGAAAAGATCCAACTCAAGATTTTAAAAGATCAGTGTTTGTGGATGTTGCTAAATTAATTAATGGCATATCCAAAGAAAGTTTTTAAAGGCGGCTGTCAAACATTAAAACACTAAGCAAAAATTTAATGGGAACTTTTTTTTTAGTTTGTTGTAACATAAATATTTTACATTCATGTGATTACCTGCAGCAATTTCCTGATTAATGAGCTGAACTTGCAAATTGAAGACCTGTTCATGTACTTTACTGTGAGACAGTTTCAGTTTCTCTCTCCTGCTTACCATGTAGCAGAGATTTCTTACCTGCAAAGAAATAACAGACTTAGTATAAAATAAAAATAAAAAAAATAAAAAAAAAAAATCCTGACTTAGGAAAAATATTGGATCAACAACAGAATTACAGCGAAAATCCCTTGGCAAACACCTCATGAATGTTAATGAACATATGTAACTATGAATATAAAACAAATCCTGCATTTTTTTTTAATTGCCAGTTTACTGAATGCCTTGAATATGTTTCATGAGACAGCAGAATGTATTTTCATACATTCTTCATATAGAACAGAAAGGGAACACAAAATTCCAGTCAAAGGAAAAGCACACGATCTGTACGGCTTGCTTGTTTGAAACCTACTTCCACCACACATTATGCTGGGGATCTTATTGCAGTCAATATCCCAGTTCTCCCAGAACTTCCTCGCAAAACGTTTCACAGAATGATTTTTAACAGCTAAATTTGTTCGTTTCACCTAGGATTACTGTTACATTAGAAAGTAATACTTTTAACAAAGCTACTCAACAGAGCTGGCACGTTTGGACTGGAATTAACGTGTAAATCACCCCTAAGAGAACACTGCAGCTTCTCGTGTATTTTACACATTTTGTTGATTATTTTCAGACTCCACTGCAGTTCTGCACATATTTCTGCTTTTACTGTTGGAGTTAATAGCAATATTCCCATCTAGCGTAACAAAAACAGGAAGAGATGAAGAAAGTTGTGATACAGACCTGAAAGGGCCTGCAGAACACAGAAGCAGCACAAGGACTGGCTGAAAGATACTTGCCACGTGTACCTCCCCCCTACACTTAACTTGAGCTGTTCAGAAACTGAAGTCTCTCTCCTCAGAAAGGAAATTGCAAGATTCCCAAATTAAGTTCACCCAAAGACATATCTGAGTTGGAAATCTTATGGTGTGGGAAATTCAGAAACTTTGAGATAGATTTCAAACTACCAAGCCCCTCCACTCAAAGTAAATGCATCCATTTCAACACAGTCAGATGTAAACCAACCACCCTTCGAACAAAAACGAAAAGCCTGAAATGCTTTATTGAGAAAGCAAACAAAAAAAACCAACCTTCCATTCAAAGCATGTTATGTATGTATAGAATATACATACATAGTGTATTTAGGTAGGGACCAAATTCCTGCTCTGGATTTTGCTCAAGGACTCCATCTTTTCTGAATGCTAGCTAGGTGATAATCTGGTAAAGAGCCAAGCTGAATACTGGTAAAAAGATCATTTCCTTTTTACTCTACTCAGCAAAGCCATAGGCAGTGCTAGGCCAGGTGGGTTGTTTTCCAACAGCTAACTAACTGTAGCATCCTGGGCAGCTACGTGCAGGGAAGGTGTTCAATTTAAGAGTATGAGATGTGATTCAGCCTTCCCTTACCTAGGGCTAGCTGACAACAGCATGCTGTCAAAGAAGGGAGGTGAGTAAGGGGCCTGAATCAGCTGCCATGGGAAGCTGTCTGAGCATAAGCCAGCATCCCTCTTTGTGTGTGGAACCAAAAAGCCTCTACAGTAGTTAACCCAGGACTTCACCTAATTGCCCTCTAACTATGAGGGTGAGAAGGTCTGCTTCAAGTTTCTGTAGAATCCTAAAAATGTTAAATCACACTCACCAAAGAACACTTGGTGCTTTACCTAGGCAAATTTAATTTACATTGAAATCAAAGAGACAGTGCTCAAGTGCATCCATTGTGCATGGAAACAGACGTGTTACATTATATAAGGCAGAAACCTCTACGCAAGGCAGGAAGTGTGGTGTTCACAGAGGATCTCTCACTGAACTGAAAAAGGACAGCTCCTGAAAGTCTCTGCAACATGCAGCATACCACTAGAATGGTTCAAGCCCTTACCTTTTTATTATTATTTCATAAATTATCTCCCTGTGCTTTTCTCATCCCCACTTTTGTTTGGACAAAGCTGCTACTCACTTGCACATCATTTTTACCAGTTAAAACTCTTACCCTCTCTAGGTCCTGCCTCAAATGCATGAACATCCTCATGCGAGTATGAATGCTATCTTCTTTTGGCTGCACCAAGCCATTTTCTTCATCCTCCTTGGGAGGAAACAAAGGTTTGTTAAAATTACTTTTCCGCTTTAGTTTCCAGTAATTGTAGATGAAGTCTACAGCAAGTTTAGGGAGGCCCAGTTCTGCTGCAACATCCTCCACTTTAACCAGTGAGTAAAACTCTTCTTCCAGCTCCCGGAGTTTCTGGGCTCGCAAACTGGTTTTTTCACTCTCTGTTTGCTTCTGATCTGTTATGCTCTTGGGATGTTCATCAACATCAGGCAGCGAATTCTGTTTGTTCTTGCTGTGCTTTAGACAGTATGACTTGAATTTGACCTCATCCCCATCATCCAGGATAGTCTTCATCTCTAAGCTATGCTCAAAGGCACAGGTGACATGAAAGGCAGTGATGCAGCTTTTCACTGAACACTACAAATGAAAGACATAAAACGAGAAAGTCACTAAGAGTAGTAACAAACTAGGAAAAAAACATAATTACGTGAAACTTCGTCCATACAAAACCAAATGTAAGTACCCTGAAGAAGTCAGTTGATATTTCTAAGTCAGAATCATGTGATTTGTTATTTTTTCATCTGTGAACAGCATTCAGTGAAAAGATCAATTTCTGATCCACATACTAACAGTACTTAATGCATCTCAGCCTCATTAAAAGGTTGATAGAAACTTCTCACTCTCTATGCTGGACTGCTTAGGGAACCAATTTATTAGCAGCCATGATGATATGGATAGGGAGCCATCCAACAGTTGTCTTCAGTGAAGAAAATTCAAAAACCTTAAATTCCCCATCTCGCAGACTCAGGAGTCATGGGAAGACAAGTACATACCTGAATGCAAGCACCGGTTTTCAGTTTGCATAAACTACACACTAAAGCCCATCGACTTGGTGGAATGTGCGAGACCTTTGTGATTGGCTCCATCCTTTCTGGGCAAGCAATACTAACCTGAAAATAAAAATCAGCATGGAAAGCAGTTATCAAGGCAATAAAAACAAGCTCTCTGCTAATACCAGAAGTATGACTGCAAGTATGACTGCCATTTATCTCATTCAGAGATCTCTGTGTGCTCATACTTCATAGCAAGTGACTTGAGGAGATTCCACACGAACAAAACAGTACTGTGGAATGCAAATAGTTTAACCTGGTGGCGAGAAGTCATCATTTTTCAGAACATTTTAGGCAGCTACAGCACGTCTTGTTATGAACCATTTAAGAGACTGCAGCAAATGATAGCAAAGTTTATTCCCTTTCAATTTTGTCCACCTATCCACTGCGACAGAAATTTATCAGCTGTCTGTTGTCCATATTGGGAAACTAAGACTGTCCTCTATAACTTAAACACCGAAACAGATGAAAGTTATCTCCTTAGTCATCCTCAAGATGCTCCTGAGCAATAGGATTTATCCAAGGGCAGAACAAAATTAGTCAGCTCTGAGTGATCAACATGCAGAAGTGGGTCAGTAACCAAACGGCACGTGGCAGAAGACTTTGGTGAGGTAACTGCTCTGCCCCAAGGATGCCAGTTTCCAGAAGCTCAGATTTTGGATGCTTACATAAAGATCAGAAATCTTTTGAATATAGTGGTTGTATGCTATGGAGGGCTACCTGCCTGAAACAGAAATACAGTGCTTAGTCTAGCTAGAAAAATCTCCATGCTTCTTATGGACAATTCACCTGTTTTGCCAGTGCTGGGATAGGGGCCTCTTTGCAAAGGTACTTCAGCTATCACCTGATGCACATATTGATTTTAAAACCTGCTTAATCCCTGATGGAGAAAAACTCTGTTTCACCAGACCTCCTCTGTGAGGCAGGCATATCCAAAGATAGCAATGCTACCTTTATCAAGTTTGAAAGTCCAAGTTGCTATTCTCAAACTGAGTATTTTTGACACTCTCCTATCTTTTTCACTGATTTGAGCAACAGACAAATAGGTGAGAAAAAAGCTTTGCAAGAGATTACTCCATTCATTATTTTTGCATTTTGAAAGGTTGATTAGTAGTTTGTAAACCAATGACAAAAATTGACTCCAATAGGATTTGTTATATAACTTAAACCAAGCCATATTTTCTGGAATATGCCAAGGTCAGCCAGTGCTCTATGGCATTCCTATTTAGCTCACTGACAACTGTGTGCACCCATCCCTGATCTATTGCATCCAGGAGGCTTGTAGCAGCTGCACTCAGCCTTCTCTTAGGCCAAAACCAGAGTCAGAAAAATTCTTGTGGAAAAACAACAGGACTATGCACCTAAAAAATGGGAAGGCAGTATGTAGTGTCCTCATAAGGAAGAGATGAAGAATAATTTCATTTGTTGAGGACTTCCTATAAAGACTTCCTATAAATCAGCGGGAAGGAGACAAAGCTGTCCTTTAAACTCTTGAATGGTTCCACAAATTCAGGTTCAGCACTCTTAAATGGCAAAGGTAGCTTTTCTGCTTCCAAATTGAAGAAGCCTTTCACCAATCCAACTTGACCCTGCTAAGAACAGAGCTGGTTACAAGTTGTACAGGTATTTCTAAAATAACACTGTACAAACATTGACCACAAGTCTTGTTTCAGAACAACTACTACTAGAACAGTAGACAAGATTTCCAGTGGGAATTATGGGGTTGCATCAATTTGCCACGTTGCCTATATTCCTTTCAAAAAAGAACCTGAAACTTCAGTGTTTTCTTCTGTAGGCAGTTGCACCAGCTTTTCACTGCGCATATCAGCAAGAGTTGGAACTCACACATATATTCTTGTCACTCTCTGCCCCCTTTCATCCTCTCCCTGCTCCTTCTCCAGCAATATTTGTGTTAGAAATACTGCTCATTCAGCTTGTAATGCTGCCTGTTTATGTTACTCCACTTTGTAAAAACAAAGAGGTGCTTAGAGTCAGGTGCAGTTTATTTATACTGGCCTCACACCGCCTGCATGTTTCTAACGTTCAAAGAGAGGAGTCAAAGCAAAGCCTATCTGAATTTCACTGTTCATGAGGGATCCAGAGAGCACAGAAGCCAACCTTTTCACTTCCCCAAACCTCCCATCCTGAGATAGAAATGACCACCTGCCTTAACACACAGCTTCTCTGTTATTTCTCTGTGCTGTGTCCGGTTATGTTTTGTCTGCCATACTCTGAAGAAGTAACAGTGGGAGAGAGTGAGAACAGCAGGCTGTTGAAGCCTGCTCTCTCCAATTTACGCACAGAGCTGACATCTCTGTTGTCACCCTGCTATCTGCTGCTCCGCTGATGGCCCGCCACCAGCAGCTTGTGTTAGCAGGCAGTGATCGGCACCAGTGGCTGGGGAGGCACCCCAGCAGCTGGAGCACAGCCACTCACAGCAGCGGCTGAAGGTGGTCATTTGATAGTTCTGCAGCTGTAGCAAGGAAAAATTCCTATCTGCTTCAGCCAACAACCCACTGACCGAGGGAAGATGTATCTGCCATCATTCATCTAAGGCAGATAAATGAATTTCAAAACAACGTACATTTTCTGATGTCAAAGTCTCGCCCTTTTTTCCAAGAATATCTTTTAAGAAATCATGGAAGAAGAGACACATTTACACTAACAGACAATGCTGGCAGAAGAATAAAAAGGATAAAAATCAACAGTGAGTACACTTTGTAAAGTAAAAACCTTCAAATGTCCCAAACAGGTCAGTGAGGGCCAAGACAGCCTTCCCACACCATCAGCTCACAAGGAAAGGGAGGCAGGGAAGAAACAAAACAAAACAAAGCATTCTAGGAGGGGGTTAAATATATTGGTGATGGGAAATACCTGGTGCAACTGCCTACAACAATGCTAGCCCACATTTATGAACTCAGTCAAGTCCCTCTTGGATCTGTTATCACAAACATGAGTATGGCCCATTCCTCTGCACTCTGCCTTGCTCCATTTTGTTAGGGGAGTAGTGGGGAAGTGACAGTGACTTTGTTATTTGTTTCTCTGTGGGATGTTCCAAGGGATTAAACATTCTTCCATAAAGTATTTCAAGGTCTTAAAAACTCTGTCCCTTTCTAGTCCCCTAGAGCACATAAAGCCATGGTGTCTCTCCAGATAAAAACTCACTGTTTTAGCAGAGATTCTCAAAAAAAGCCAGGCTTCTCTGGTGACGGAATTGTAGTTCATTTTGTTTTTAAAAGCACCAGATGCAGAAGAAGAGGCTGAACGGATCCAAGAGGCATTTCCCACCTCTCCTGGCAGGTGCCATCTCCTTGCTATGCCTGACACACTTGGCATGGGCACAGAGAGGAGGAGGTGCCTGAGGCCTGGAGCCATCGACTGGGCTGTGGGAGCAGCTGGATTCAAACTCTCCCACCTGGGCAACTCTGCTGTCTGCTCTCCCTCAGCCAGAGGGAGGTGGGCAGGTAAGAAGGCAGCAGGTGCTCCCTGTCCTGTGGTCAGCTGCTTTCCAAACCTGCCAGTTCATCTCCTCCTGAGGAGAACATCAAGGCAACCACATGCAGAAAGGACCTCTTAGGGAAACCAGTTTGCTCAGAACTAGGACAGCTTCCAGCCAAGGCACTTTAGAAGCGCAGGAGGAGAAGGCAGGAGACTTTTACTTATTTATTTTAATCTTTTTTCCCCCTCTGCTCCTTTCTCCCTGAAGGTGGATGAGACACCAGATCTACAAGCTGGCCTGAAGGGAAAGCAGAACTACAAAGATAAGCCCACTGATAATCAGATATATGCCTGGCGCAGAGCTAGGAACTGCACACCGCATCAGGCTGCTAAATTAAAAAGCCATCCAGAATCTTGACATCTTCTTTGTGAAGTTTTGCAAACACAAGGCCTTGCTGCTTGAGAGCAGAAGGTTTGGGAACAAGGCACCCCTCAATGTCATGGTGGCAACAGATGTGGCTGCAACCTCACACTATGCTTTCCACTCTAAGGGATCTGTGGATCTTACCAGAAAGAAAGCACAAATATCATTCTGAGTACAAAATTAAACACACACATCTTCTATACTTGAGTGACTATTTCAATTTACAGAATTATAAATGATGCTAAATCTGATTCTAAATAGAGGAAATGCAAAGTTTCATTATTAAGCTCAATATATGAACACAAGCACCAACCTAAACAGTCCTTTCTTATAAAATATAACATAGAAGAAAAAAGCCTCATCTCTCCACCATTCAGAAAAATGTCTGATTTTAGAGCAAAGAAGTTGTCTACAAATATCTCCCTATCTTAGAATCCATCCAATATATCATAGAATCATATAATGGCCTGAGTTGAAAAGGACCACAATGATCATCTAGTTTCAACCCCCCTGCTACGTGCATATATATCATCCAATGATGATATGTGATATATATCACCCAATATGCCTGTTTTTTTTGTCTCAGGAAAAAAAAAAGGATGTATTCAGTGCAAATTATACACCTAACTGAGAGCACACAAACTGATCAAGAACTAAGGGAGACAAGGATGCTGCAGTTGTGCAGCAAGTACTGGCTTACATCACTAAATCTTTCCAGCAGGTCACTCAGATCTCATAATGACACCATGAAGAGAATGCTCAGTAAATGGGGAAGGACAAAGAGATTAATTAATTAATGAACATGAGCTGGACTTTCTCCCAGTCTTCAACAGATTCTGCAGACTCACCAGAATAACACCCATGCAGATACCTTAAATCGTGAGAATGTGCAAAGGTAGAGGAAGGAACACAGAGAAGGCGAAGCAGGAGATTAGAATACAAAAGCATGAGGCAGAAATTCAACCTTACCTCTGGAATCCAGAGAGCACAGCTCACATGTGCCCACTTGGTCCCTGTCCTGGTGGCTTTCATTGCACCTCCTCGTTTTGGACACAGGAGGCACTGAGGATGTATTCCCAGAACACAGGTGCGGCACAGCCAGCTCCCTTCGGGGACTTTCAAGATTCCATAGCATGCCTTGGAAGAGAAAAGGGATTGAGATCATTGCACTGATAGCATTTTACATCCAAACATTAATTCCCATATGGCATGAAGCTTTCAAATCCTAAAAGCACAGTTTGCCCTTTGCTTAATCTTTCTTTAATTTCTTTACCTTAAAAGGAGTCAGGTGATCAAAGAGATTAACAACCTATTAAAACAAAGCCTTTTCATGCCAGTTTATTTTTAAAACATGTCTTGGTGTTATTTGTTCTTGTATGAAACAGTCATTGTAACTGAACAACGCTGGTGTTACAACCTTCCACCTTTGCATTCAGTGTCTTTTTATGTTTCTGAAGCAAAAAACAGGCATTTCTTTAAGCTCACAGTTTTCTACTGCTAACAACTTTATGCTCTAACATTATTCCGTTCAGATGTGAAGTGATAAGAACTGTTTGAAGATTCCTTCCTGTGACATTAGATTACTTTTGTGGTTACAGTTCTGAGAACCGTTTGCGACTTCAAATATTTATATATAACATTGCCTCAAAAATTACAACAGCATATACTGAAATCACGAGGTTCTGCTTTTTATGCCTGTTTCCCTGAGGCCTCTTAGAAACTGAGAGATCTATTAACTTTTGCTAAGTTTGAGGATAAAAAAGTAAAAAAGAAACGTAAGTTTGCTTTCTAGTTCGGGTTCCTGGCAGTTCTTAATGGCTAACTATACCTGCACTAGACACACGTATTCAAGCTGACCATATTTGAAACCACTGGTTGCCAAGGTGCAACTCCACTCAGCTTCCCCCAATAAAAGCTTTATCACTAAAGTAGATTTCAAAGGAAATAACACCATTCCCAACACATACCAGGGAACAGTAACATTGAAAGCCTTGACAGAAGAAGATTATTAGCTACAACCCAACCCAGTCTCTTAGATTCAAATCTAGTACAAATTCCCCATACTTGCTTTCCCAGCCTTCTGGTTATAGGATCTTGGTACTTAATGTGAAGATATATCCAATACTGCACAATCATGCTGTGCTGGGAGAGAGGGTGAGTTCCCTGAATGAAATCCTGCATTATGAAAGCATCAAGTCAGACTAACCCAAATGTTACTTTCATGTTTGGCTGTTGTAAAGGCCCAACAGGGGGAGCTGTAATCTAAAATTTTACAAGTGATTTTTATTTCCTGTTAAGTGGTACATTCTCACCAACACTTTCTATTACCAATGCAGAATCACAGAATTGCAAGGTTTGGAAGGGACTTCTAGAGACCATCAAGTTCAAGTGGCACTACACCAAAAGATCACTTTAGGAGGCTGGAAATGAACATATACCACTTCCTAATTCAATCCAGCTAATAAGTGGAGATGGTCTAGACTAGCAAACCAGTAATTTAGCAATCTGAGCCAGCATGAGAGGGCACTGTGAGGGAGGAAACCTCTCACACTCCTCTGCATCTCCAAGCGGTGTACTGACAGACAGACCTGAGGCCGCTTGGTGAACTAGAGCCCATCCAGAATAAAACCTGAAGTGATAATTATTTTTGGTTGGTTGTTTGCTGCTATGCTTTGTTAGGATTAGCTCCAGGCCAGCTTCTGCTGAGCAGGTCCAGATCCTGTGGCTGGGGAAGAGGCAGGGTTAGAAGGCAGCAGGCCATCAGCTCCAGCTCTGCAGGCAAACCCGAGCTTTGTGCTGCAAATTCCTCCATATTTTCAAGGGGCACAAGCAGGGGCTGCCTCTGGAGCCAACAGCCCAGCTGTAATATTCCTTCTCAAACAGGATGCACTAAAAACCACAGAGCTCAAATCCACTTTAGTTATGAGGATACCTCTGCCTGATGAGGCTGAGCTCAGTTGGTGCAAGGTCCCATCTACATCTGAAACGCCACAAACATGACCAGCATTCAGATCAAGAGCACAGCTCTTGCAGGTGCTTGTGCCCTCTAAAAAAAATCAGTCTGTTAAAGCATCTATCCACATGGTTTCAAGTGGCTAAACTTGGAGTCAATTAACCAGTCAACTGAGAAGGGAAGTGCCCCAGCTGCAAAACAAATGATCTTTTAACATATAGGCTGCCAGTATTCTCTGGCCTGTTTATTTACAAATGCAGGTTTACTAAGGATGTGGAGGGGAACTTTTTATGATTGTAGAGCAAGTATTTGCAAGTCCAGACAACGCTTCACGTTACAGCTGGACTACCCAGACTGTGCTCAGCCATTTACTGCTGTAACTCTCAAAGTACAAAACTTGAACATGGTATTCTATCACCCTTTGTACCCAGAGAATCACAAGGGTCTCCAAATTAACATTTTAATTCCACACTTGCCAAGGTAAACAAAGATGACAGGACAGCGTCAATACTTGTGCAGGCACTGACCTGATGGACGCAGATATTACACTTGTCACAAAACACCATATCGTTCCCATCTTCACTGTCAGGAGACCGGCACACATCACAGATGACATCTTCATCATACTCTATACCCAGACCTTCTTCAGTCTCAATAGCGTGATTCATATTCTCATGACAGTGTCGTTCCAGCACTTCAATAGTTTTTTCCATTGTGTTTTCATCCAGGGGCCCGCATCCTACAATGCAGAATAGGGAAAAGGGAAACAGAAAACACTCAGATGCCTCTGACCAAGTCTGAGAGGCAGAAAAATAGCAACTACTGCAGTACAAACATTACTTACATTAAAAATAAATGAATGTTTTTTCCAGCTCACTTGCTAATATTACCTTTACCTCATAAATACAAATAGAACTACTACTGGAATAAAAGTTTGAGTTCTACATAAGACTACATGTTGAAAAAAGCATACACTATAGCATAAAAGACAGCAGCTTCTATAACTTCTTGCTTCTCTCATGCAAGTCTGCCTTCAACTCCATCATTCTCGGAAACACTGATGACTTTCAACATCATACACAATGTTCTTTATTCTGAAGACAAATCCCTTAGCAAATAAAACTTACCAAGTACACTTTAAATGTTATGAAGATACAAAAGTTGCCATCACTCCTTGAGTGGCCAGCATAATGGATATGAAAGGAGCTCTTATCCTTTTTTTTTTTTATAAAACAGTAAATAAATGCACTGTTAGCAATCCATGGCACCCAATTACTTGAACACTACGCCTGCTATGCCCACTTACCACTAATCAAATGTAGTGTAAGCAGATCTACTTGAAAGGATTTGCTTTGAGATTGATCCTTAGCTTGCAGCTTGTTCACTCTACGATGTTCACAGCTACAAGAAATCCCAAAGTCACATCCCCTCAAAAATGTCAGTCACAAATGCTGCCATCGCCTATTTTTGTACACAATTTACTTAGACTAGCAAAGGTTGGGACATCCATGCAGCATTGATACCAGAGGCTAACATCACTGTAACTGCTGGATTATGTACAAGAATACATGTATTAATATTGATTTCCTGTTACAAGTGATAAACAATGAAATGGAAAAGATAAATGATTGCTGATACAAACTGCCTGTTATTAAACTGTTTTCTCTAATGCCAGGATATTTTTTCACTCCCCATATATAAAGAATCTGAATAATTCAGGCAGGTATAGACCTCAGAGGGATTCAGTCCAGCTCCCTGCTCAAAGCAGAATCAACACTGAATCCAGATTAGGCTGCTCAGAAACATCTTTAGTCAGATCTTGAAAATCTCTGGATGGAAACTCCAGCCCCAGAAAAGCTTTGGTTTTGAGAACAGCACCTGATATGGTTAGGAAGCTTGTCCTCACACCCACCTTTAATATACATCATTTGGCAGTGGAACTTTGTCATGAGCTCCCTCCTTTACCATGTTGGTCTCCTGACACATCTACCTGTTTTCCTGAATGCTTGGTGATCATTCTTGGGCTTGGAGGAGATCATCCTTAAAGTTTTGCTAGCTCTCTTCAGCAATTTCACCCTTCAAAGCTGCCTTGCAGCAGCACATCCAATCCAGCAGTTCCCCAAATAAGCAGAAGATTGTTCTCCTCAAGTCCAGGACCAGAAGACTACTTTCTCTCCTAACTCCCCTCGAGATCTCAGTTTCCACTATTTTATAGCTGCTACAGCCAATGCTACCACCAATTAACTGATCCCAACTAGTTCTTCCTTCTTCTTGAATAGCAAATTCAGGAGATGTCAAATAACTCTCTTTTTTCTACCTGTCCTTCATCAAGAACCTGCACTCATCCATGGAAGAATGTCAGTCAAACAGGCCATCCCATCACAGCTAATCCAGCAGCAAAACCTAATTACTCCTTTAAGAAAAAGGTGTGTTATAGCTCCTCAGAACTCAGTATTTTGCAGCAATAATATGCTCGATTTTTAAAAATGGAAACATCTATTTTTCCTAAGCAAAATGTTTAATTTTTAAAACTAATTCCACCTGGTGTTGGCTTTTTCCTTCCTGTGTCAGTCTGCAGAAGTTGCACAGGATTTTGGATGTGAAGAAGTTTTAAGGCAGAAAAGGCAAAACAAAACACTAACTGAGCTAGCAATTCATTTTCAACATTCTATAGCTTTGCTATTTCTGTTAGCATTTCCATTCAGTGCTCAAAGATCTTTAAGAAACCTCCCAACAGAAATTAACTGCTGCTTTAAAAACCAGAATGTGTTGTGAATTACCCATTTCGGTAAGCTCTTCATTTAGTTCCTGGAGCCAAAAGATGTCCATATCATCCAAGTCATAGCGACACACAGATTCTGCCAATTCCAAAATGTTGATGTAACCTGGTTCTGTAGGCTCTTGGCTGGAACAGTGGATATACTTCCTAGGTCGTGTATACAGTACTTCTTTCACCTTTTCTGCGACAACCCTACGTATGTAAGGTAAAATGGAAACACAAAGTTGGCTACAGCTTTTTAAGACTCAGCCTTGAAAGACATAAAATATTTGTTAACAACAGCATTTCACATACTTTAAGTTACTCTGTAAGTGAAGCCAGAGTGGGTAGACAGGATTCTGTAAATGTCATTTCTTCACATAAAATATGTTAAGGTTGGCTGTGTATACAAAATCATTTTTAAAATGCAAGCTTGTGCATAATATTTTCAATTTAAGAAATGCTACTAGAATGGTGATATGAATGTTCTTGAAACGCACAGAAAGTATTATGCATGAAACCCCCTATGATCTTGTCAACTGATGATCTTCAAGACACCAGCTTTCTCAGGAAAAGCTTGATTTATTCTGCTGCAGGCGGTGGGGGAGGGAAGAGGAAGATGCTTGCTCTTCATTTGGGTTAAATAGTCTACCACTGTTTTACAAATGACACTTTATCCATGCTACATAACTATTATTTTTGTTCTGCAAGAACGATTCTGTTGCCAAGTAAAAAATGTACAGTGGAAAAACAGCTAAAAATCATCCAGAAAGTCAGGGAAAAAAAAAACAAAACTAGTGTTTTCAACCTTTCAATTATTTTGTTAGATAAAACTCGGTGTTTGCCTAGTACACTAGCCTATGGGAATGGAGAGACTGACCCCAGCTAGATAAAGTCAACCTTTCTCTGCATTTAGTTCAAGAGGCCCTGCATGTGAAAGGAAGCCAGGGAGATAGCAAATGGAACGGTGCCATGCATGAGAAGCTCTGCATGCCTTCCAGAGCTAGCCCTCCCCAGCACCAGGAGAAAAGAAAAGCTGTGGGAAACAAGGCAAGAGGAAGAAAGAGGGAGCAGGCAAAAGTCAAGCAGTATCCCACATAATTCTAACTGGATAATGTGTGTTTTTAGTGTTAACACTATGTTCTTCTGCCACTCTTCTCCATGGCTTCACATCACTTACTTTTTTTTCTTGTTCTCTTGTGAGTTTTTCTGTTCTCTGGTCCAGCTAAATCTATAGCAATTTTTTCCTCTAATGTAATATTGCTGGTATGAGATGCAATATATTTATTTAACAACTTGGTTCTGATAATAGCCTCAGTGGAAATTAGATTATGCTGGCACAAGCCCTTTCACTGGACAGTTCATTTATGTTTGTCTCAAAGCCCACCCTGGCACTAATACTTCCATGTTACAACACACACTTCTACCAGAAAGGGTTGCAGGACTACACATGTTTTCCTGGTCTAACTACAATGTCAGAGGATGAAAGATCTATATCCTGAAATTGAGATCACTGAATACGGATAATGCTTACCAGCTATTTGTAGAAAGAGAAAGCAGAAAGAATTAAAACTTTAGCAACAGAAACAAAAATTACATACACAAACAAGTGAGTAGCTTTCTCAAGTATCAGTTATTACTACTGAGTGGCTTCATCTTACTTTATACAGGGAAGCCTTACAAGTAACATGAAAGCAACACAAGATTTGGGTTTGTTTAATTTAACTTCCCACACTCAAATGAGAAAAGTTTTACCCATGTGATTCAGGAAAAAATAAATCCCCTTTTTAAACTTTGAACTCAGATACCTGTTGTATGCAACAGAACCAGATCTGAAATGCCACAGAAATGTTTTCCAAATCGGTTTATTTGGTTTAAAAGCAAGCTTGGAGGCTGCTGCATTTGAGACTTAACTATAACAACAAGGAAATGCCAACTGCATTTAGACCACCACTTTTTGACAGACCACCCTCTCCGAGTTGACGCCCTGCACACACGCTCTATGTCTAATTGCTGTTACCTGAGAGACGGCTGCGGAATCGTTTCTGGACTGGCTGGAACTTGGACTCCTTTCTCCCATTCCTGTTTCCACGTGTCCGCAAAGACATAATATTCATCGGGGTTAACATGGTGAGAATCCGGTAGTTTCATGGCACTAATGAGATCCTTGCGGAACACCTGCAAAGAAAACCCAGGGAAGAGAAAGGCTTGAGGAAAAAGGGTAGCCTAGAGAAAGTAGCAGATGAAGCAGTAGATATTTTCCTAGTTTGCGCTGAAACGATGCAGATTCGTTGATAATTATTGGAGGACTGCCAACACGCAAATGCATGAATTTGCAGTGTGACGCGAAGTTTAAGCTTCTTGTCAGAACCATGATGCTGCTCAAAGTCTAATCAGAAGGAAGAAGGTTGTTTCAGGTAGCCAAGATGAGGGGGAAAGGAGGCCTGTACCAAGTTTACTACTTGTAATGCCATTTTCAAACAGCTCATTTTACTTGCCAGTCTGCATGCTTTATCCTAACTTAGGTACAAGGTAGGATATGTATATGCATATATTTCCTCTCAGTTAAGCTGGCTTAAATTGCCATATTCTTCACAGGCTAAGAACAGTTGCCTTGGCAAGGCTGATATACAGGCACTTGTTCATCTCTAAGCCCATCTGAAATTTTAGTGGTCAGGATCTTCAAGATCAGAGACAAACAGCTGCCTGTATCAAAACACAAACTCTGCATTGCTCTGCACAGCGATGCTGCTGCAGAACAATCCAGCTCAGAATCCTTTAGCAAACCTATCAGGTGAAACATGCAATTGCATATCACCACAAACCTATCCATGACAATCCTCTAGCTGCACCAATCAACCTCTGGCTTAAGAAGATTATGTTTTTAAGAACACAGAACCATTATCAGTTGTCATAAAGGTTACTTAATGTAAATACCTGTCAAACAGAGGTGCATGAAATTTTAAAAAAGGGCATATGAATCCCTCTTTTGTTGCTGTTTGATTGGCTTTTGTTTTTTTTCCTCTCTATTGATACCTTGTGCCAGTTTAACACTCATTAAAGCAGAGCGGTGACTGTGGCTTGGTGTTGGTGAGATGTCACAACTAATTAACTGTATTGTCACAATGAGAAATCAAATCTTCAAAGGGTAATAAAATGAAAAGGCAAATAGTCCTGTAATCAGATGTGGAAGGTTGAATTCCTTCTTACTAAATTTGGTTTTATAGCGAGATTAATAATAAAAATACTTCAGAGCCAAATATCTTAATGCACCTTTCCAGTTTGACAGCACCAGGCCGCTACTTGAAAGAGGCTGCTGGTAGCTTGGAGCTCAAGGGTTGCTTCATTACACGATACAGCTGCATCACTCATAGACAGCTGGGAGCTCAACCTGAGAACACAACAAGATAGAGCAACCAGCAATCTCCTGAAGCTTCTGTATTTACCACTAAGGGGTATCTGCTTTGCTTTACATCAGACTGCTTACTGCAACCTTCTGTCTGCAGCTCTTTGTGTTTCAGAGAAAACAAGAGCGAAAGTGGAAAGACTGTAAGCACCCATTTTTATCCAAGCAGCATGTCTACACATCAAAAATGAAATGTCATGTGTCCTACACCATTTAAAAGAAATGTTCTTATTCTTTGCTATAAGTAGAGCTAGGTTTATGAGGAAAACTAAGGTGGCACAGTTCCATAGAAAATCCATGAGGAAGAAATAATCCAGTGAGAAATTCTACGGCTGGTTTAATCATTAGCAAATATATTCCTCAAACCTTATCTAAGGTAAAGCATAAAGCACTTTTAGAAACCACCTTTTCAGTCACTGAAGAAACACAGGAGAGGCTCATACCAAACCCAGTGTTTTTCAAGCACTGAATGAAAAACGCTGTGAAAGGCATTAGTATTCCAACTACATCGAACTACATTGCTTAGCAGCAAATTCATCTTCTGATCATCCATTATGTATGTGAACTGTACCATCTCTATTTTTAAAGCACAAAACCTGTGGAGCATGAACTTGTTTTTTCTCTATGCCTGACCAGTCTAGTACCATGTAAGCAACACAAAGTTCTCTGCTTCAGATTGCTACAATTTATAAATATTGGTAACATATTTATATTGTATATAATATATATATTATATTTATATATATTGGTAAAAAAATCACTGAAGGTAATATATTGATGTATATAGTATTGATGTATATATTGAATGTATATTGATGAAATCTTCATCAATATAAACGTAACTGTTGAAACCTTAAGAAAAGCCAAACTCAGCTCAGATTTCCTAACAATACTTTCCTTGCTTTTCATGCTTAAGTACAACTGAGTATTTCCTGCAGACACCTGGAATTGTCATAAAGACATCCCAACCTGTAGCTCATCTCGTTTCTCATGTCCTCACACACGGCCAGTCTTCCAGCAGGAAAATACTCTCAGAGGACAATGTTTCAAAACACGTCTTTATCACTCGCTCTATACTGCGTTCTGGAAGTAAACCAAAACACCCATGGGACCCAAAGAGAGCTTTCTTATAAATCAAATAACTTTTTCCTCCAGCAGCCAGCCCCTAGGCTAAGGTCTGGGCCGCTCAATGAGGAGCAGACACGCACGTTCAGGAGTTAGATAGCCAGGTTTTCCTCACAGCTGTGTCTTTTTGGACTCTTATTGCATCCATAAGGCACTGGCCAGTCCTACTGACAGCCCCTCCTCTTGGCGGCAGCCACCTTTACTTCCCCAGTTAGCCCACACGGGCAGCAGCCACTTGCTGGTGGCAATCCAAAAGCAGTTACACTTCTCAGTGCACGCAATACACAAGCCTTCAACTCTACTTCAGCATCACCTGTAACAGCAGACAAATTGAGAAGAACTGAGTAAGGAGCACACCCGGCCTAGGTAAGCAATGCCCTCCCACCCCTCTGGTAGGACACACCGTCAAGAGGCCCTCGCCAAGGGGAGCTCCAGCACTAGAAGGCGGCTGCTCACGGCCGGCGTGCACAAAACAGGAAACTGCCCACCTGCCAGAAGCTTCTGCAGAGGTTACTGTGTGACCAGGGGGATTGGTTTTACATATTTTTAGCAACTGAAAGCCCTGCATAACACTCGACTGTATGTTCTGAACTTCATTTCATTTAGCTGCCAGGAACTTCTAAATTTCAGCTGAGAACGGTGCAGCAGTTAGTCTGAATGAAGTCAATGAATACAGTGTTTGCTTGTGTCACAGAAATAATACTAAGCATTTTAGGAAGAAACTCCAAAATGTTTTTCACACTTTAAAGCTGAGACTGAAATCTAGAAGAGAAAACCCTGCTCTTTGGTCAAGTCAAGCTTTTTGCTCTGCAGAACAATCTGACAAGATTTGCTCAAGCAACAAGAACTCACGCACCTCTAAAAGATGCACTGCTGTCTCCGGGCCTTTAAAGCCTAAATCCTAAAAAAATCCTCTGTAATAAGCATGCTCTGCTCCTCCACCAAGTACTTACAGTGACATTGTGAAGCTGTGGATGGAAAGATATGGTTCACGTGTCGTGTTTGTTTTTTCCCTATTTGGAAATTATGCTAGAAAAGCACGTTCTAGGAAAATGAAGCTCATAGAATCAGAAGTTTGTAAACACATCACCAAAAGCTATCTATGACTTCAACATGAAGTCTATGAAAATTCAATATACAATCTTCCTCACACGACCCTCCCTCCTGTGCTGACTCTATGAAAAAATCAATTCTGTCTAACAAAGAACATTACTTGCTGTGCAGTATCCTTATCCACTACAGATGTGATGGAGGGTACAAGTAATGCTGTAAAGAACTTAAGTGAAATACTAGCATCCAAGACAGAGAGCAAGTCCTCACCATACAACAGCCCTCTACAGCCTCCATCTTCAGCAAGCAATGCAAATACTGGATCTGCACAGAACTTCAAGAACATTTTGTTACCAAGCAATACAAATCTAAAGCCACATTTTGGAAAAACAAAAACCAGAACAACAACAAAATTCCAATAAACCGCAAAAAATCACAATAAAACAAGAGTCAAAACTTATTTCAGTTCTCTCCTGCAAGCTTCTACTGACACTGACTGATCTCACTGCTCACTCACCACATCCTGCCCAAATGCATGGGGTCCGGAAGAACAGACTGGATCATCTCTTTGAAACAGCAATAAAAATGGTACTTCTTGTGACATTGAGCTTTTAAGCATTTGACCACCTATTACTAAATTCCATGATGGTAAGACCACCGGTGGGAAGCACACATCAGAGGTCTAAGTGAAGTACATGTCAACCACTCTGTTTGCTGTTACAATCAAAGCAGGATTTCTGCTGGATTGCATCTAATTGCTTCATGCTAAGGCTTCCCCTGGTGCCTGGCAGAGCCCCTAAGGAGTAAGCAGCATACATTTCATTGCCACATACTTGCTACCTAGAGACAGAAGATCTTCTGTCTTCTGAGACAGAAACATAAAATATCCACTTTTAAAAGGCAGAAATGCCATCCCCCTGTCCAAAGTCTGCCAGGACAGTGCCCTCAGAAATATCCTCAACATCCTCTCTAAAAAGAGAAAGCTGAAATGGCTAGGATCTTTCTGATTTTTGCTTCTCCTTTACAACCCTGAAGGCCAACTATGAAATTCCAGTTGCCAACAACTCATACAACAGCAGGCATTTTCTCTAAAATGTACAGTAAACTACAGATGAGTTTTTCATCTTTTTGATTATTTTTCAAATTCACCTTCAGAAGAATGTTTTACACTTTTTTATTCCAAAGTCACCCGTAAGCACCAAAGCTTATTCCACCACTCACCACCTCCAGCAAAAAATTAACAACACTTACAAAGCAGCAGTTTATACCCCAAATCACCACATAAATAATAACATGGAAGCTAAATGGCACTAAGACCTATTACACGTGTAACATAACCACATCGTATCTGAGCACAGATAGTCTCATCTAATACATCTAATCTTTGCATAGATGTTTGACAATGTCTGCCAAAGGCTGCCTATCTACTGAGAACGAAGCTGCAAGGTGCACACCACTTTCCAGAACTTGGTGGGCTCATCTTCCCAAGGTTGAATTATTATTGTTAGTACACTGCAATCTGGGCATTAAGTTTCTGAATTTAGGCACTTTATTAAAAAGGAGTATACCCTATTAGAGACAGGATGAGTTGGATGGGTGTTCTTTGTAGCAAAGCAAATGAAAAGCAAAATAATTTAAGAATGAAAATGAAACTACAGTTCCAGGGACGTATACTGACTAGGCTGAAAAACTAATGTTAAAAAAGCTATGGCAGACAGGAATAAATGTAGCATTAAACTTGAGCTTCTCGAACATCTCAATAATAAATCCTAATCTTCAAACTCCCACTCCCAAAAACAAATTTTTAAGTATCATCCAAAACTCGAGAAAATGAAATATTGCACCTTTCAATGGAGCAGCCACAAGTCCTCTGAGCCTCCTTTACAGGTGTATATAGGAAAAGTCAGGAAATCAGACAGTAAATCAACCACACCTAACATCAAGTCTCTGACAGTATTATCTCGTGGGCCAGAAAAATGCACAAGAACTGTGTAAGAACATGACAGGTTTTCTTCAGACATAAGCTTTGGGTTTGGGGATTAATACTAACAATCCATTTTTCAAAATGGTATTAATTAAATAGATATTTAGAAAAAGCTGTACTCGTTATCATCTGTTCAATTCCTTTTATAATCATGTTTAATTCTCAGTCTCAACAACTTCCTGTGGCAGATGAGCTTCACAGTCTAATTATATGGTGCATGCAAAAGGATATCTTATTAATTGCAACAGACTTCTTAACTTCTGGCCTCGTTCATATTGTCTCGCCCTTCCCAGTTCCCCCACCACAAAGACAGGCAGGACTGAAGCTGTACCTCTGCTCTCTCCAGACCATTTATACTTAACTGCTTTGCCTACTCATCCAGTTCCAAAAGTAAAACAGCTCAGCTTTTTCACAAGCAGGCTCTTCCATGCCTTTATGCATTCTGGTCACCCTTTGCTAAAAGCGAAAAGATCAAAAAAATAACCAGCAAGGTTGCATTTCTGATTTACATGAAAGCACTGTATGTTCTTCTTCAAAAATCAACTAACCCACACAGGCTAAAACGGAGCTCATCAAAATGCATAAGGCATGTTGACCAGCGGTCTTGAAAAGGCTGCAAAGATGACAGAGTTGTTAAATCAGAATCTTCTAAAGTAGGTACACACAGAAAGGTGACAGTCTCCTGTTCCATTATGCATGCCATACGCCAAGCAATATGATTTAATCACAGTGTCCATTCATTCACAGAACAAAAATGACCGCTTTCAAAGTGCCGAAAGAATCCATTCTCTGCTTGCAGTCTAATCTTACAGGGTGCTCCTCAGGATCAAGACCTACAATTTATGTGACAGTTAAACGCCACTAAAAAAAAGTTCCACATACGCAAGTAATGAAAGCAGGCCATTTTCTTGTGGAAGACAAGCTACATTTCACATGATAACACAGCTGTCACTATCAGCAATGAGGGACCAAGAACTAGAATTGCCAGGGGATTCAAAACCATATTTGCAAAGTGAGGTAAAATACTGCCACCTTATACGGGTAGGTTTCACACAGAAAACCACCACGATTCTAACTTAACTCCTTTACAGTTTTAAGATGGAGCAAGTTCTAAAAAAATAAATAAATACATAAGCTTGAGTGTCATATCAATCTCTTCAGCTCTTCTGTGCCCCCACTAGCTCGAGGCAAAAGAAACAGTCAGCCTTTCAGGATGGCCCAGCTAAAAGGTTTTCCCTGCAAAAATGATTCTAACTATTCTGCCATCGTTTTCTGCTGCAGCTTCCAAGGAGACAGGAAACAGCAAAGCACAGGTTTCATGCTGAGCCAGACATCCAAATGCTCCTAACCTGCTACTCCCACGCAGCCTACTGTTCAGAGCTGAGCCCCTCCTGTCTCAGCTCAGGTCCATAAGGGGCAACTCTGCAACTGGCACACAGCCAATATCATCATGAAGCTCTGAAAAACTGTTCAGGCACATACTGCAGGCCTGCTTGATACCTTAATATTAGTTATTCAAAGTAAATGCTAAAGCTAATTGGATAGCAGAATTGTCAAGACACCATTTCAGTTGCTTGCAATAGATTACAACCCAAAATGAGCACAAGAGAAAGAGCTGCAGCCTTGCTCCACAGCATCGTCTTAGATTCTCCTCATCTTCTCTGAGCAGGAGGGTGACAGGAGAAGGTCGCACTCAGAAGCATCCCTTCTGTGCAGATACAAACATCTGGTAGGCAGGCTCAGAGGCTTGGCCATTTGCATTCCAACACTATTCCCTGTCCCACAGTAAAAGAGAGGAGATTTACATTAGATGTTAGGTGGAAATCTTTCACTCAGAGGGCAGTGAGGCACTGGCACAGCTGCCCAGAGAAGCTGTGCTGCCCCATCCCTGGAGGCACTCAAGGCCAGATTGGGCAGCCTGAGCTGGTGGGGGGCAGCCCTGCCCACAGCAGGGGTTAGGGCTACACAGTCTTTGAGGTCCCTTCCAGCCTAAGCCATTCTATGAACCTCACTCCACTTGCCTACGTCTGCTTCCTTCCTGAAGCAAACCAGAGGCAAGGCGGGCAGCCCTCAGCTGCAGCCACCTTTTGTGTTTTAATAGGCGACCACAGAGGAACAAGGCAGCTTCAAATGAGTCCTGTGAAGCAGCAGACAAATATGCTAACCTGACTGTCAGTCACAATTCTGAAAATGAGCTTTCATTTGGAAAGAGAACCCAGGTAGTAGATAATACTTAAATTAGAGATGGCTGAGAAAGTGGAGAAAATCCTATGTATCCATATGCAATGTAATAGAGAAAGCCAGGCTTACTGGCATGAAAGAAAAATTAATGTATGAAGACCATGAGCAAAAAAATTCCCAAACAGTTATTTATAGCTTTGACCTTTTAGATTTTCTGCATCACTAACTCAAGAAACAGTCTGCTGCCTGGCAAGCAGAGGTGAATGAAAGCAGAGCACTGCCAACTTGCTCAAGAGATCCCTTGCTGAAGGGATGCTGTCAGCCCGAAATTTCAAATTTCTATCCAATACTATTACAAAAAAACTCATGGAATTACTGTAACATAATTTTTGGAAGGGTGTGTGATAGGGTCAGTCTTTGCTTTACACTCTTGTCACTAGTTGGTGCGTTAATAAATTACAACGCTCTGATGACAACAGCACTTTATGCAACGCAGCACTGCATGCAATCTCCTGCGTATGATTTTCTAGGGCTTGGAAGGAATGCTTGCTCCCAGCAGAAGGAAAGGAAAAACAAGAATGATAGCCAAGAGTCTTATGCACCAAGAGTAGAGATCATTACTGCCACCCTCCCTACCAATCCCCTTCACAGAGGACTTTACTTTTTCTGTTTTTTTTGTTTGTTTGTTTGTTTTTAATTTTAATCTTTAATATTGCAACATTATACTTGGGACATTCTTTCCAAAGAGGACATTTTCTAAGATTTGATTTTTCGAATTATTTTTCAAACTGGGGAGGGGGGCTCTTAAAGAAAAGATGAAAGATGCCAGCATGACAAGAATGATGATGTTATGAATACACTTTTTAAAATTCAGTTTATATTCTAGGCTTTGTTCTTCAATTTTTTTTATTTTTCAAGCTATGATGGGCTTGAAATTTTGTCTTGAAGCAGGTAGAAAACAGCAAAGAAGATCAGAGAAAGAGGAACCAAAAACACTGCGCATTTTAAGTCCTCCTAGAAGTTATGTAAATAAGAACACTTGTAAGCTGTATTCATGGACCACATTTTCATAATTATTGTTTATACATCCACACAGTATGGAGAAAAGGGAAAATAAACAGTAACAGGTCCATTTTTAGGCAGAAAAAAGCAAGACAGGGTGAAGTGTCTGGTGCTAAGGTGTATTTGAAACAGCAAGTCTAGCAATGGATTTTTGTCTGCTCCCATTTGCCCAGTTTGGCAAGTAAGAAAGCTACTGCTAAGTGAAACATGAGCAACGATTACAAGAACTCAACAGGCACAAACTGTTTTGAGATTGACATTCTCACAGAACCATAATCCTCAAACACTTGAAAGGTAAAAAAGTATAACAGACTTTTCTTAACCTTCTTGGTGGCTGCAAACAAACAAACACCATGTAGCTAGCTCTGGCCAATTTTGCTCTTCTTGAAACATTCACACAAGCTTCTCTCTTACAAAATGAATCTTTGCATCCTCTTCAATTAACTTGTAATGAAAATTAAACTTCCAAAAAAAAGGATACATCTCAAGCATTTACCTTACTCTTACCAAACTGAATTAATCTACTGGGCAACACTCAAAAAGGAAGCATGAAGTATGTTTGCTGAATAGCTTTTGGTATATGAACACAAGCTTTATGTTTACACAGCCTCTCACAGTAGTATCTAAGCAGCTAAAAAGCTGCTGTTACTGTACAAAGAATTACTTCTGGGACATAGCTCTCAGTTTTACATTCGACAGAAGAAAAGTATGTTTTGTCAGTCTTTTTCTCAGTAACCTCGGGCATCAACAGTCATACTAGCACGCTGAAGGACTCATTTGGAGGGAATGTGACAGCAAGCAGAGGGAATTAACTACAAGAAACATTTCTCCTATTTGCAGTTATCTGACTTCAGCCCTCAAGAAAGCAAGCATCAAATATGGAGAAGGCAGCCAACAAATCCTCCCCAAGAAGGGCAACAGATGGGAATCGTTGCTAGGATGGATTTCAGCACTGCATTGTACATAAACACCAATGGAAAAGGACTCAATTAGCAAATGCAGATCCAGTGAGAGTGGTGATAGGTGTTAATAGGCAGGGATGGCAAAATAAAACTCTTACTGAAGGGAACAAGTGAATAGCGAGAAAGTGGCAGGAGAGTAAGCACAGCTCTTATCTAACTCGCCCACTGGGGTGTCCCACTGCTCTGTCCTAAAGCAGAAAGAAGGCATCCTTCTCATACACACATATACACGAGCCATTTCCTTCTGTAGCATGCCTTCAAATCACAAGACCAGACCAGCTTTTTCAACATCAACATGAGTCTACATTTCAGGGGAAGACAGAACTACATGTCTTCAAGGCCATAAGTCAGGATGGGACACCAGAGCTCCTGTATTAGTCCTACACTGAAGAAAAACAGTGTCATGGAGGCAACAGGTAACGAAAGAATAAGCTGGCAACAATTCAAAGTTCACTATTTCAAGGCTTGAAAAACTTGAAAATGACATGACAAAAAACACTGGTTACCAGTCTTTAAGCTTGGTTCTTACCTCAGCAGGTTTCTTTTGTTCATTTGCTGGTGTTTTTGACTTACTCCTGTATTTAGCACAAGAAGAAAAGGAAGTGGAAGGACCTGTTTAAAAAGGCAAACAAAAAAGGAACCATTATAACTCATTTGAATTCAGTCGCTCAGTACAACACAAGGCACTCCAATCTCATGACTTATCTAATTCTTGACAAGATATGGGCAAAAAGCTCTTCTGTAGCCTGTAGACTTGAGTACAGCTCCTCCTTTTCCACTTGTTCTTTGTAAAACCGCAGCACTCCGAATTTATGAGCACATTCTGCTCTGCTCAATACAAGTGTGAATAAGCAGAACAAACATGCAGACCACTGCCCTTCATTGCCTTTCTATCAGAAGTGGAAGGAGGAGCAAAACTGAGGACAGAGTTGCAAGTGCTAGAAAAGCAAAGTGAAAAAAAAGCAGTGATACTAAAGGATACTGATGAAGAAGGCAGGAAAGTATAGTGTAATGTCCAGACATCTCAGAGCAACATCAGTTAGTTAGTATGTTGCTGAGCTGTAATAAACATGTTAATGAATCAGCTGTTAAATATAGCATTATTAGATGGGCACAAGTTTTAAAGAAACAAGCAAGACTCTGCCTTACAGTTTCTTAACAGGCACAAGAGGAAGCTGCAAACTCAGCCAGATGTGCTAAGGAATTTTTAACGAATTTCATTGACTTGTCTACCAGACTACCAGGCCACCAAACCAAAGAGGAATTACGAAGAACCAGATGCTGCAACATGAGCTTTAATAGCTCAGTCTTAAGGCTGAGGCTCGGCATATGAGACAGTAGGACTTTCAGACAGCTCAAGCCATATAAAAACTTCCTCTGGACAGAGAAGTTTCTCTTGGAGTAAAGAATTATTTTTCTCAACTCTGAAAAATTTATCTTCAATTTCTAAGTAAATGTCACTCCACCACAAGTTTAGTCTCCTTTTCCTCCCAAAACAGGATCAAGAACATAGAAGACCACAGAAGATGAGAAGAAATCAACGAAGAAACACTTTTTTAATTATACGAGGTAAAACAGTTTGCCCTCAAACCACAGAAGGAAACCACAAGGAGGTGACAGACCAAAGAAAAACTAGCACATGCTACTTACTCTCATTGTCTGAACTGTCACTGGTGCTCAGATGCCTGTGGCGTTTCATCCTGACGCATCCTAAGGAAGAAAAAATAGGTGCTGATGGTGACCATCAGAAGATGACGCACTGTGTGGACCTGCCAGCTCATGCCAATTCCAGTGTAGAAAAGGAAAAATTCCCCTGAAGAACCTTCGGGCACTGTGTATGGAAACAACCACCCCCAGTCTTGTTATCTCTCCATGGAATACACAGTCACAGTTCACCTTTAAGGGAAGAAAAACCAAGCCCAAAGGGGTCCAGGTAAAATGAAAGGCACTTTTAAAGTAATTATAGAAAATGGAGGCTGATGCCACGGAGATCTTCTGGTCACAACCTAGGTCATCCATAAGATTAGCTCTGAAGTTTGTGAAGCCATCAAAGGTATAAGCAAGAAATTCTTACAGCAATTCCAGGCCAACTGCATTAATAACAAGATAGCAGGCTTTTTGGAGTCAGTTTTTAGACACACAACATGTATGGAGAGTGGAGAAGGTGAAAATTCTGAATGATTACTTAACAAAGGAAGGATCACAGTAGGGACCAGCTAGGCATTCCAAACAAATACCAACACAACTGCATGTATGTTCCCATCAGTCCTGCCATCCAATAACACTCCACATTACATTTGTTAAACACAAACTAATACCAGCTTACATGAATACTAATAAATGAAAATTGTCCTTATCTTTTTTAATGGCTTGAACGTGAAAACCATTAGATAAAAGAATCAACAACAACAGAAAGTGTTTTGTTTGTTTTTTTTTTCAAAGCACAAGGCAAGCATAAGCAAGTTACAGACTTCATGACAGAATTCAGGGTAGATGAAATACCTGCGGCACCAAAGCTGCCAGCCTGACTGCACCTGAAGCTCAAACAGCTCCATTTCTTAAGTAAAACAAAATCACATGCTTTTTAAAAATAAAAATTAAAAAAAAATAGAAAAAAAAGAAAACAAGAGAGAAGGAGGAAAGGAGAGAAAAGAGAAAAAAAGCACAGCTAAATAGCCCGTTTGATAAACTTTCCACATTAGTTACTGTACAATGGGTCCTGAGATTATCCAAAGACCAGGAGATAAACAGGATTTCCGGATAAGAGAAGCCTATCCAAAGGCTTTGAACGGATTGCAAGTGAACTGTTTGCAGCCGAATTGCTTAATTTAGTGGAAATTTTCAGCAGCCTTTACACTTAAGTGTGAGTTTGATCAGTGCATTTAGATTCAGTACTCAAAGTTTCAAATTCTCCTTTGATCTATCTTTCATAGAAAGACACTACCCACACCACGAGAAGCTGAAAAGGTAAATGAGGCATGTGTTTTTCAGCTCAGCATACACAGAGAGCCAGAGTTGGGTATTTAGCCTGAAGGGGACAGTGATTAACAGGACAAGGTATCCCTTTAATAGCTTACCTATAAGCTCCCACCAGATAACTTACTTCATATAATCAGCCTTGCTCAGGGCTCAAGCAACCTGGGGGCCACCTTAACACACACCAAGAGCAGTGCCCAGCAGCCACACATCTCCTAGCAAAAAATCTGTCTGCCAGGCAGAAAGGCCTCAGGCCAGAAGGTCTCTTTTTTGTACATGTTTGGGAAGCTAAGCACTAGGCAGTGAGGGAAGGAGAAGATGACTGCTCTGATCTTGCCAGTTCCTGCAGTTCAAAGGTGTGGGCTTCAACCAAGAGCAGCTAAAATGGTGCTCCTGGGTGAGGGCTTCTCTCCCACAGAGCCAGGCTGTGCCACAAACAAGCCCTGCTGGGAAGGAGCAGGCCCCAACTGCCTCCTTTGCTGCGGCTGCAGCTCCATGCAGCCCTGTGCCCACACCCTCGGGCACGCTGCAGGGCCTTAGGAGATGGAAAGAAGCCACATATACGTGTGTGGAGCAGCACTGCTCATTGCCATTCCTTAACACTCGCTGTTCGCTTCGTTTTTATGTTGGGATGAATTTTTGAGCAGCTGTTAAAAGGTGCTGAAAGCTTATGGCAGGCGACTCTCGTCTTTTATAGCCTACATAAACATGCAGCAATAAAAGCTCTTTGCTCCACGTTCAAGACAGCAGCTGAGGAGCAAAGCGTTCAGTTAGCGGGGTTAAATGCAAGGTCAGAGCACAGCACGGCATGGATACATGGGCACTGGGCAGGGCAGAGAGGAGATGGCTACTTTGGGGACAGAGCACAGAAAACAGTAAACGTAAAAAAAACCCAACAACCCACCACTGTACACTTCTGCTAACCGCTCCACAGTGAGAAAAAACACCACATTTACAGATGCTGCATTTCAGCCATGGATTTATAGCAGCTCAGGCAGGAGATTTACACCTCCATCACAGCAGACAGCAGCAGTTACCCAGGGTAAGAGCCCCGCGCAGTAATAATGCTGGATTGCAGCCTGATTTCTGCAGCAGTATTAACTGCAACAACCATGAATAAGAACCCACTGAGCTACAACAAATCACAGAGCGCTGTGCCCAGAAGACAGGCCATGAGGGTGAGCAGCATGCTATGCACTCTCCACAGGTGCCCACCTGGTGTGGGATGCAGCACTGCTGCGCTACTGCCACCTCTGCGGGGAATGGGAGAGCCTAGGCTGAAAGATGGCTTGGAGAAACGGCCATCATCTGTCCCCTGCCCATCTAGGAGGGTGGAGATGCACACGCGGTTCAATTTTGTCCCTTTTCTAATTTCACCCTCAAAAACTACGGTGATTATGCCTAGAATAAGGGAGACATCAGAAAAAGATCAGATATGAAGGTGAGAAATAAATTCATGAGAACACCAGTGCCCTTTTCTAGATTCAGAATACCAGTTATAATGAATGACATGGCAACCCAAAACCAGAACTAATTTATTTCTTAACACACAAAAAGAAAAAAAAAAATTCATAATAGATAATATTTTTTTCCACAAAATAGTTCAAAGAAGAAATTCAGAAAACTGCCTCAAGTAGATGCTACTTATAAAGGAAAAAGAGATGAGAAAAGATGAGCTGTCATTAGGAACATGATGGAAATGTCGCACAGAGAGCAGCTAAAAACAGCCTTTTTCCAATTCCTTTATCTTCACTCAGGCTTTTTGCAAATTTGCCTGTAGAACTTTTGGTCTGGATTTGAGAATTTACTTTTACACTTCAAACTTTCCAGTCGTTCCCATGCAGAAGCTAAGAAAAGTGACGAGTGTCACACAGATGAGAACTTCCACGCTACAGAACAAAGGAGGGAAGTGGCTTCAAAAAACTCAAATAAACCTTCCATCTCATTTCCCGGTTACCAAGTAATAATTCTCACTCTCATGAAAGATAAGCAGGGGTGCTTTGGCTGCGGACTCAAAATGTACTCAAGCCTTCTGGTGAAACACAGATCACCTTAGAAACAAATACTGAAATATGGGAATGTAGCATCTTCTGGTATCATTTCTTTTTTCTTTTTTTTTTTTAAATCAACAGAAGGACTAACAGATCACTCACATGACAACAAATACAAACTTGAAAGATGCTCACCTTCAGTGATCTCTTAAACGAAATGTAAAATAAAGTAGTGACATTAAGAAATCACCACGTCGCAAGCAAAGAGGCACTCGACTCTCCAGGCAGCTACTGCAGTGGAACATTCCTCTGCTATGGATTTTAATGCCAGATACCAGAACAGTTCCTGGACTTGAGCCATGCTCCACACCGGCTGTGTGCACGTCCCTGATCTCACCCAAGAGCTAAGGGAAAAAAACACAGGTCCAGAAAAAAAGAATCCACAAAGCCAGAGAAATCCTCCTCCCTGGCCCCAACAGCAGAAGGAGGGTCAGGACGCTCTACATCCTTTGGGCGTTCAACCACAAATAAAACCCAGAAGCATGTTCTCCTGAGCCACAGGCAGTGAAGTGACACTGCCAGCAACCACCTGGTTTCCCAAACAGTGCCTGGATGAAGCTGGGACTTGTGCTGTACCCAGCTCATCCTCCTTTGCCTCCCCTCTCACTACAAGAAGGGCACTGAGGCCCTGGAGCATGTTCAGAGAAGGGCAATGAAGCTGTGAAGGGTCTGGAGCACAAGTCTTAAGCAGAGTGGCTGAGAGAACTGAAATTGTTCACTCTGGAGGAGGCTCAGGGGAGACCTTGTAGCTCTATACAACTGCCTGAAGGGAGGTTGGGGGTCGGCCTCTTCTCCTGTGTTAACTAGCAACAGGATTAGAGGGAATGGCCTCAAGATGCACCAGGGGAGATTCAGGCTGGGTGTTAGAAAATAATTCTTCTCTGAGAGAGTGGTCAGGCACTGGAATGGGCTGCCCAGGGAGGTGGTGGAGTCACCGTCCCTGGAGGTGGTCAAGAAATGTTTAGATGTTGTACTGAGGGACCTCGTGCAGAACCTTTCCCCAGTGGTTTAGTGGATTCACCTACTGGTGACTGGGGACAGTTGGACCAGATGATCTTGGAGGTCTTTTCCAACCTTGATGATACTGTGATTCTATGATACTATGATTCTATCGTGCCAAAGTAAAAAAGGCAGCAGAAAGGATGAGGTACCTGAGCCTGAACTCAACACAGCACGTTATGCAAGAGACACCAGAGATAAGTGCACAAAATGAACCCTTAAATCCAAGTAGGATTTCTGAACAAAACATAATCCCTGGGGTATAACAGTCCTTTCTTCCTGGCTTCAGGTTGCTGGAGAGAATGGTTAAACATGTACGTGGCAGACTCAATACCTGGGAAGACCTTTACAGAAGGAAGAGGAAGCAAAAAATTCAGGGAACTGCAACACAGATGCAAAAAACAGATTGATTAACTTCCAGGTGGGACAACCAATAGCCTGCTTTCCCTGTCTTATTAAAAAGAAAAACAGCATCTATGTATATAAATAAAATGACAAGCTATATGCAAATCCCAGATAAAAATTCTGTACTTACGTTGTACAATATGCCTTGGCTCCAAAAGAAATAAAAGAGGGAAAAAGGGAAAAAGAAAAAAGGAAAAAAAGGCAGAGGCAGTAGGTAGAAATTTCCAAGTCTTCAAGATGTGGCTTATGTAACTGTTAAATTTAGATTAGGAAGCAGATTATCTTGAAAGGTCTTCAGGAAATGTACTACAGTAAAAACCATTTAAATAGGTCAAATTTCATAGTCAACTGTCAGGGAAATTACAAAATATGAACAGAGTTAATACAACCTTTCAAATAACTAGAGGTAGAGGGATCACTTGTGTTTGAGTTTTTTATTATTATTTTTTAATATCCTATCCAACCTCACAAAGAGGCTACATAAATGGGAGAAAAACACCCACTCGGAGCCTGTGCTAGCAATATTTGCTGCAATGAAAAGGTTTGAAAGGTTAAACAATTCATAGGAAGGAAAGCTCAGGAAAGAAGTAACATTGTTTCTCTATTTCACTCCAACCTGAAAATTATATGAATGAGTAATATGCTCCTACTAGATGCATGAGCCCCACAGCAGAGCAACCACATACAGCCCATTCTCCCTTCACCTTCAAAGGAAAATTTTTATTATTATTTAATCTTTAAAGACTGCAGTGAGCCTATCACACACTAAAACTCTTCTTGCCACTACTTCACATTAGCATGAAGCACTCACTGTCCATCATTTTGCTTGGTGGTTACAGGAGGAGGGTTGGCGATGCCACCTGATGCTTACAACAGGTTGTGTGGGTGAAGCACAACCCACCCAGGCACAACTGCCTCCCCTACCTGGAAAACCAACATACAGCTCTTTGCTGCTGTGTGTGAAGGCAGGGGGACATGTTTCCATCAGGCAGCTTCACCCACATCACCTTTCTGTTTCTCTCTTTAAGGAAAGCTGCATGCTTTGCCTGAGCACAACCCAGCCGCGTGGGCCAGGCAGGTACTGATGTATTTCTGCCCATTAAATACGTATAGCTTTAGCACCAATCCTGAAGGCAACATGAATCTGAATAGAATCAATTTCAGCAAATACCACTGGATGGACATAAATCAAGCCAATAAACAAACATGCACATGGCCGCTCAGGGCCCCAAGCAGGATCTTTACCCTCCCTGCAGTGCTGCTCTCAGCTGTGTTCAAGGCTGAAAAATTAGGGCACAGCCCCACTGGTTGCAGAGAGAGGAGAGCAGAGGAGCCTACCGGGCCTGCTCCTCACCCACATCCAATGGCCAAGCAGCAGCTCCAGCACATCCGGGGCAGATGTGTGCAAAGGAGAGGGTGGGGGGAGGGCAGTAGCCCAGGGATGCATAACTGATTCCCAAAGGACAGCCAGCAGCAGGGAGTGAGTCCAAACACAGACCCCGGCCATACACGTGCACAGAACCACAGCAGTGGATTTTGCAGAGAAGCAGCCATCCCTGTGCTAGGAACATGTTCACATCAAAGAGGGTCCTGCAGCAGAGGTGAAGCTGCTGATGAGGCTTGCTATCTGCTTTGCCAAGTTCCTCAAGATAACTGGCACTTGACATCAATGCTAAGGCATCTAACTACCAAGGGGTAAGAGAAAAAAGAAAACAGACCAAAAATATCACAAACCCACGTGAACTCACTCAACAAAGGCACTGCCAAGGACAGCATCAGCTTTGGAAAAGACCACTGTGGGTGTGCTGCTACCTCAGAAGGAGCAGCCCCTGCACCAGGGCTGGCACCTGGAGCCAGGCAGGCACTGAGGGAACCACAGGGGGTCCGCAGTCACAATGAGGGAGTGTGCCTCACCACCACCACCAGGCAGAAGAAGCTAGGAGTATTTCTTGTGGCTTTCTATTTTAAGCACTGCTATGATTCATGTTACTTCAGTTCCTGGTGTTGTGCGGTCTTTACAGTCCCTACCCTTACAACAGGCTCACATTCAGCTCAAGTCCCTGATGTCTCGGCACTGCAGTGCAGCACCGCCCCACAGCAGGTGGGAGCTTCCACAAAGGGGAGCAGTAAGGACACAGGATCACAGGTGGGAAACACAGGTAGTAAACTAGGTACTGCCTAGATTCCTGACCAGGGAGGCCTGATGGCAGCTGCAGCTCCTCACAGGGAGCGGAGGGGCAGCGCTGAGCTCCGCTGTGTGTGACAGCCACGGGCCCGGGGGAACGGCATGGAGCTGTCAGGGGAGGGCAGCTGGGGGTCAGGGAAAGGGGCTGCACCACAGGCAGTGGGCATGGAACGGTGCTACAGTTCAGGGAGCATTTGGATGCTGCTTTCAGACATAGGGTCTGAATTTTGAGTGGTGCCATGTGGAGCCAGGAGTTGGACTCAGTTATCATTGTAGGCCCCTACCAACTCAGGGTATTCTGTGATTCTAGGACATTATCACTGAGGGAAGAGTGCAGAAATATGTACTGTTTGGGATTAAAAGTCAACATTTTTTTATACTACTAACAGCACAGTCAATAGTTCCCATATTCTGCAAGATACTTAAAATAATCACACTTTTTTCATACTTGCTAATAAAAAATTAAAGTAGGTTTTACTGTTCTTTTTTTCCCCTCTAAATCTCAAGTGATAAAAGCACTGACAACAGTAACCTGCATTAAATATTTTATTTGTTTTGACTCATTCATTTCTTGCTATAATGCTTTAAAAAAAGCTAACTGCTTTGCTGCAAAGTTTGCATCACTAGCAAAACCTAATGGTTTGCAAAGAGGCAGAAAAACATCGAGTCGTGCCTTCATATTCTATTCAAAGAATGAGAGAAAGAGAAAGCAAGATCACAAATATTTTCCTATTAGGAAACATTAATTTGTCCATTTCTTTCCTCATCTGACAAGAAATGGTTTTCATTAACAAGTTTAAAACAAACAATCTGGACGATTAAGTTTTCATAGTAAAAAAAACAGCAGCAAGGGGAGCGCTGGATACAAACAATTAAAGGGAACATGCTATCACAGCCAGAACTCAAAACAGTTGGAACATCCCAAATCTTTAGTTGAATACTGAAATCCTGCTACATTTTCTATTTACTGTTACGACATTTTCATGCAGTTACTAGTTTTCCATGTCAAAACATGAAAACATAAGCAAAAACTTACTAAAAGGAGTGAAAGCATTGTTTTGGTTTTAAGAATGTTTTAAAAGGCTACAGAACTTGTCTTAATAACTGCTAACCTCAACTGCTAACCTAACTTGTAATGCCCAGGCAGCTAATTTAATGTTATGTGCTACAATCTGTAAGACTGAGAAAGACCTAATATGTTTTAGCCAGTTTTAAGCAGATTTATAAGAACATAAATAGCATTCTAGGCTTCTAAAAATCACCCAACTCAGGTGGACAATGACATCCTGAAAAAGTTACTGTGACCAACAGGGCTCCACTGGGGCTGACACTGCCATGAAAGGAACGACTGTAGCTGCTCAAGGTTTCTACAGTGCCACAACGTGTTGAAGAAAGCAGTACAGACTTGGGTCAAACCGATCACATACAGTTCAGTTTGTCATCCAATGGCCAAGTTGAGGCAAAGTCACATTTTCATGACAGCAGCACTCAAATAGGAGGCAATGTCCTTTCTGTGCCAGGAGGATTAAAGAATTGTTGCAGCTGACCTGCCAAAGCTACAGGGTTGTGAGATGCTGAATCTGACTCCAAAGGAAGTCCCACCATCCATTCTCCGCTCTTGTACTGGGATGAACAGAAAAGACCACAACCCACGGAAGCAGGAAGGTGTTTCACCACATCTTTAGTCACAGTTAAGAGCCCTCAACATGCTGCAGCTGCTGACAAAATCACGAAAAAGATCTCTGCTGAGAAATGGGGAGGAAAAAAAAAATTAGAGGCTGCAGCTAAAAACACAGCTGTAAAATTGAATGAACAAAACCAGAATTGAGATCTGCCACAGCAGATTCACCCCCTACAGCACAGGTGCTCTTAAGACACAACAATCCATCACAAAATCTGCAGCTGATGTTTTAAAAGTGCAACTCCAGCTTGGTGGGGAGGGTTTTGTCCTGTTTTTCAATAGTCCAGCACTGGAGTCTCCTTCTTTGCAAACTCTTACTTGGTGCAGCTGGAGAGATGAGTAAAGGATGTAGTTGCAGAAGATACCAGAGCTCTGCAACAGAAAGATGGCACAACTGAATCTGCACCCAGGCCTTAGCTGAATGAAATCACAGAGGTTGGAAAAAGCTTCGGGATCACTAAAGTCAACTACCAACCCGAACTACTAAGACCCACCATTAAGCCATGCCCACATCCACAGATCTCTGAGATGCCTCCACAAATGGGGACTCCACTACTTACCCAGGTAGCTAGTTGCAATGCCTAATCAACTTTTCTATGAAGAAATTCTTCATGATATCCAATTTAAACTTGCCCTGGTGCAAATTGAGACTGTTTCTTCATGTCCCATCACCAAACACCTGAGATAAGAGACCAATGCCATCTCAGTGCAGCCTCCTTTCAGGCAGTTGTAGACAGCAGAGGTGTCCCCTCAGTCTTTTTTTCTCCAGATTCAGTTTTCTTATCCAGGTTGCAGACAAAAACATCAAACAAAACTGGCCTCAATGCTTGAGCCCTGGGAAATGTCACTGGTGACTGGCCACCAACTGTATTGAACTCCATTCACCGTGACTCTCTGAGCCCAGCAATCCAGCCAGCTTTTCACGCAGCAAACCATACACCTGTTGAAGGTCTAGAATTGCCAGTTTCTCTAGGAGAACACTGCATAACATTTTGTCGAAACATTTACTTCATTTGCTTTAATAAAATTATTTAATAACTTTAATAAAATTAAAGTAAACAATCCACAGCCTTTCCTTCATCTTTTAAGTGGGTCATCTTGTCATAGAAGGAAATCAGGTTAGTCAGGCAGGACCTGCCCTTCAAAGATCCATCCCGACTGCTTCTGATTACTTCATTGTCTCTAAGGGCCATGCAATGGCATTCAAGATGATCTGCTCTATGACCTTCCCTGGTACTCAGGTCAGACTGACAGGCCCCTAATTCCCTGGATCCCCCTTCCTACCCTTATAGTAGATAGGAGTCACATTTTCTAATCTTCTGTCAACTGGGACCTCCTTAGTTAGCCAGGACTGCCAGTAATATTAAAAAGTGGCTTGTGAGCATTGCCTCCAGCTACTTCAATGTCTTTGGCTGAATCAAGTCTTGCCTACGCAGACTTACAGACATTTAAAAGAAGCTCACTCAGTTTCCCAATGGATTCCAGGGGCTTCATCTCACCCTCCACCACCATCTTCCAACTCAGGAGGCTGGGTACCCTGGGAACTACTGACATTGCTAATGACCAGCCATTGCTAAAGACCAAGGCAAAAAAGGCATTATCTGCCACAGCCTTATCTTCATTTACATCAATACATTTTCCCTCACTCATTTTCCTCACACTGCAGGAGCACGATAAGTCCAGGCTGATCCTTTGGCTGTACTCTGCAAGGAAAGTAGAAGGCAGCTGTCTACTCAACCACCAAGTCAGTACGTACACAGCCATGCCACAGCACCTGAAGGACACCAGTAAAGGGTCTCAGGTAAATGAAAAATAAGCACATTAATTGTACAACTCTAAAAATGAGGTCCTGGTACATTCCCAAATCAGCTACAGCATCGAATGTTTTATGAGAATACCCCACAGAACTGCACAGTGATACATCCTTCCAGCAAGGTCTCATAACAGTGAAGAACACCAATACAAGCCTGTCTGGTTTCACCTACTGTGCCCACTGGGCTATACAGAAAAATCTTTATCGATGAGCAACACTAACAAACCACTCATTTTTGCTAAGAACAGGGCGTATTTTCTCCCTCTCTCTGGTACCACTGAAGAAAATGTATCTGCAGAACTTGAAGCTCCAGATCCAGCTGTACAGGGAGCATGCCATGGCTTGAGGATAAGAGATGAACCAGAGTGAGACTAACTAGGCGAGAAAAGAGGATGTGGAACAGGAAAAATCTGCCACAAGTGGTAAAGAAAAGCAGACTACTCACTGCTTCCCTGGAGATGTTAAAGAAACATTCAGACGTTGTACTAAGAGATGTGGGTTAATGGGGAAATATTGGTGGCAGGTGGATGGTAGGACTACATAATCTTGGAGGTCTTTTCCTACCTTGGTGATTCTGTTTATGGAAGAAGAAGCAAACAGCATCCTGAAACAACTCAAAACATGTGTCCATATGCACATACATATATGCATGTGTAGATGTACAAATTATATAAACTATTCCAAAAGCACGTAAAGGAAAGCTGTCTCTGCCTTATGTTACTGTCATTGCAGGTGCAAGTTCTCCCTTTTGTAATCACAATAAAGAACAGTAAAATTTATGAGTAAAACCTCCGTGACTTCTGCATAGCTAATTGAAGAACTGTTTCAGGAAAACAGTTGCTTTGGAATCTGTTACTCTGGCATTTCTTGTCAATTTTAGTATCCGCCACAACGTAGCAGGGAGGAACCTATTTATATCTATTCCTAACTCCTACAGCCATGTCAGCATCTCATAGAAATATCTACCAAACACACTGTTGCAAAAACAGTCTTTACTCCCTTCTCCAGGTGTTGCAGAGTTTGAACAAAGATAAGAGAAAACCAAAGACGGCACTCTGTAAGGAGTTAAAAATGGCTCAACCAACTTTAAGCTGAAGGAGATTAACATGAAAACAAACAAATCAAAAACAGGCTGTGAAAATTTCTCAAGACCTTTTAAAGTTTCCAAGTTCAGGAGACAGAATTTCTGCAGAGCAGGAATTACTTGAGCTATAGCATTCCTGAAGCAGGTTAAGAAGGCATTCCTGGAAGTGACAAGTTAGTAAGCAGGTATACAAAGCAGAAAAACACATAAAAGTTTATCAATTTTTTTCCTTTTTTTTTCAACCAAACATTTTACTCTGCTGAGATGTGATCCCTTTCCTAACAGTCCTACATCTGAAGTTTAAGAAGCCATTGCACTTCCATTTCCTTCAGTTTTTCCATATCTGGATGACTAGCACAGTGTTTTCCTGTGAATTCTTACAGGTTTATCATCTCAGATCTTTCCAAGGCACACATCTGAAGCTGTTCTGTTTCTCTCCTTACACAGCGAGGAGAAACAAAGCCCACAGCCAGAATTTATGTTGTTGTATATTTGAATTCTGTAAGTTAACCTCTTAAAAACCTACTTACAGTAGTTAGAAAAAAAGCAATGAAGTTCAAATGCTTGCAAAGCCCAATGATAACAGAGATCCATCTTATCTGAGCCATTAATTTCACCAGTTTAATCCATTTAACGTGTTTTCCAGCTGCAAGGGCAAAACACGTTACGTTTTAGCCCTGCTCACAGTACAGAATCAGGTAGGAGGAAAGGAAAAGGCTGTTTTCTTTGTGAAAGAACTGCTAGGTCCTAACTCCTTGAAAACAAAGAGAATGGGAACAGTCAAGGCCAAAACTCCATTTACAGAAAATCAGTGGGTTATGCACAACAGCAGCTGCACTCAGACCTTCAGAGCCCACCTGGAGCCTGCAGAGTTGATCTCTAAATTCTGATAATCAGACACCGAAAACTAGAAGAAGTATTTTCTTTTGCTTTTCCATTTTTTAGAAACGTCGAAGTAGAAGCAAGCTTTGAACTGAAAGTCTTGAAACTGAGATCACTGCATCCCCTCTCTTTGCCCCTCCTTACAATGTTTGGTAGCCAGCCAAATGGCTCAGCTTAGCTCCACTTTCCACATCAGTCCAAAAGTAGAATAAGTACTAAAACTTGCATCAGGAGAGGGGCTTATAATCACTTTAGAGACATGCAGCAGAGACCAGCTATCTCGGTTCAGTGGACAGCTTGAACAAGGCTTCATAATGAGGCACAGGTGTTGGCACTAATTAGGAATACTCAGCCCGCTGCTAACATCAGCCCTCAAAGCAGTGACTGCACTTTAATCCTTTCAACCACATAAAAGGAAAGCCGAGAGGGGCAGACAAAGAAAAAAAAAATAATAAAAATAAATAAATAAAAATAATAATAACCTCTGTAAATGCCCATGCAGAGGAAAGAACATTTTTCCTCACTTAAGTGTGAGGGGAGGAAAAATAGAAGCATCACAAAACTCCAGGAAGTTTACTATGGAGTATCCAGACATGTAAAAAAGAACCCAAACCTCTGCATAGCTGGACTTTTTGATTTTAGGAAGAGTATCACAGCATCAGCATGTATTCATCACAACTATCAAAGACTAGATGCATGTGTACATGACGTAATGATATGAAACTATTCCCTCTATGCCTACCAGCTTCAGTTCTTACAGGGTACATCACTACAGATTTTAACTGAAATTATTACAGGGACTTCTGCACACTGGAATCTCATCATTAACAGCTTCTTTTGTGACTTTCTCTCCCTTGAAAGCCTTTATACTCCTTTAGAATCCACAAGGTTTTCATTTAAAATGTGGCATCTGAATGCTGAAGTTACACAGGTTCAATTTTGGCATTGTAAACACCAACATGTACATTATTTTTTTTTTTTAAACAAATATGAATTCCTCCTTCACTTACATGCCAGGTCACGAGGTAGGTGTTTTCGCTTCATCTGATGACATCACAAGCTCCTAAAAAAATGAAAGGAGTGCTATTTAGGGAGGAATGACACCACGCATTTCATGACTGAGCTACAATTTCACTTTTGGCAAGTAAGTGAAGGGTATGTCATATTTTTATTGCAATTTCCCCAAAGAAAATTACACTTCTAAAACCTAATTCTCACTCAGTTTATGGAAAAATAAATATAAAAAAAATAAATAAAATGCACCAACTGTACATACAACACACACTACAATATAAAAACTCAAACTACTACAACAGTAAGTAAATCCATAAGAATAATCTTAAAGTCAACTTTGCCATTTCTATGAATAAGAACCATCTTTGTCGATATCGACAAAATGAAACTTGACTTAGAATATTCTGTTTCAGGAATATGAAACAAAATGATTAGGTAACTGCCAGCTTATTCAGCTGGTCTACAAGGTTGATTTCCTCTGATATGCAGATGCTTGCTTTATTCTAGAGGGTCTTGGATGAAGGGAGCATGCTTATAAATTTACATAAAGGCAAATTAAAAAAATAGCTCTAGAGAGAAAGGGTCGAGTAGCTCCAGCCTGAATTCTTCCCCACATTCCTCAGGCTCCTCTGTGATGATCCTGGACAGCTCAGCTTCTCTGGCAGGGACTCTGCTTACTTGCTCTTTTTAATTGACTAACTCGCTTCAAGCAATAAGAATCATGGGAAGAGGAGGCATTTCTCTGCCCGCAATCCCCTCTTGAGGGGATATGCACATGTACATTTGAGTCCTATTGTAAGGGACACAACAAAAGCATCACAATTGTTACACCCAGTAGATTTGTGACAATGCTCCTGGGGGTGTCAGCCACTAAGCTGGGAAACGCAGTACTAGAGAGCAGAAACGAAGTAAAAGACGAAGATCTGTTATCTAGGCACACATACTGCCAGAAGAAAAAGAACAAGGGTGGGTGGAATGGCACTCTCTCCCTGAAATAAGCCAGCTCCCAGCCCATGTGTCAGCACCATGTTGCTGCTTCGCCACCCTCCCACAGCAGAGGGCCGAGTCCCACAGCCCAGCAGCCAGAGGAGCAGCAGGCAGCCCATTACTGAGAGCAGGCATTGCTCAATTGTGCCTGTGCCATCAAAGGAGAGCAGCTCCTTATAAGTTGGAGAGGGGGCGGAAAAGAAAATTTTAAAAGAAAGGCCCACACAATATATTATAGGTCCCCTATTGTGACCAAACAGCATTTTAAAGTTTTAACTACCATTTTCTTTGATTTAAGGTTTTGGGGCTTTGTGTTTGTGTGTTGCTGGGTTTCTTTTAAACCACCATCTCAGTGCCCCTTCCCCATCTCCTTGCCAGTCCCCGGCTATGTACCCATGACCAGCAGATGAAGCAGCAGCCAAGGCGAGGTGCCCGGATGGTGACTGGCAGCACACAGGCTGGCCTACGCCTCAGGCAGGATGCAGGCCATTGCTGAGGGACTGGCATAGATGGAAGCGAGCCAGGAGCCCAGCCTCTGGAGGGCAATCCAGTCTGCAGCCCACAAATGGGGCTGAGCAAACAGGGGGACAAGGGAGCCACCTCAGAACTTGCCAGGGCTCCACAGCAAAGCCCCATGGCAGTACTGGCTCGCCCTCCACCTGAGGGGACTGCGCATACAGTAGAGGGGCTGGGGGAGAGATGAAGCTGAACAGAGCGTCCCGATCGATTTTACAAACCTGACTAAGCAAGTTTTTTTCTTACAAAAATGTTTCATTTCTGAATTTCCTTCCTTAATGTCCCCCACTGAATGCCTTTAATGTAAATTTCCCATAGAAACAAAAGCAAAGCCTTGGTCACGGCAGCTCAAATGGAATCATTAAAATGCAGCAGAGCTTACAACTTTTAAGTGTGAACAAAACCACAGCCTCTGCCTTCCAGCTGAACCACAAAACTAATATCTTTTTGAATCATTCATTAAAAACACGTTTGTTTGCTCAGTCAAAGGCCAAGATGAACTCCACAATACCAAAGGGTTCAACTGAAATTCTCTCTTGTTCTTTAACAGTTACGCTGTACAGCTACAACCTGCAGTACCAGTTTTATTTATTTCACAGCGTGTATAAAATAGCAAGGAAGATATAGCTAGCTTGTTTGTTTGCTTTGGTGTTTTTTTTTCTGTTTTGTGTGTATGTGGGGGGGGGGGTTAAGTCAGTCCTAATACACTGACTCAGAAACACAAAGCTGATTCATCTCAAAGGAAGGAGTAGGGGCTCTCTGCCAGAACCCCAGCAGAGCCAGGTGCCAGCCCCAGGGGCAAACAGAGGCCAGGGGTAACAAACAGGCTGAGGTAACAAACAGCATGCGCTGTACCAGCAGGGCCTGGTAAACAAAAAGCGACACGGCAGCGACAGAAACTGCAACACAGTGCAGCAGAAAAGAAAAATTAGAAAGGTTTTCACAGAAACCAAAGACAGCATAGATACATGAAACAAAACTTGGAAATGCAAAGAAGCTTTCCGTTAATACCGCCTGTGAAAATATTGCATCGCCAGGGGAAAAAGAATCAGAAAGACGTGTTTCTTAAAATCCAACTTTTAACAATGCTTGCAGTTATTGCTACCTGCCAGTGCTCACCAACAGCCAAGCCCCCAAACCAAGAGCTGCCGCTGTGTGAAAGCAGTGCTGTGTGCTTCCTTCCTTAACCATACCACACACTGATGGCCACTGTCAAAAAATAAAATAAAATAAAATAAAAATCACAGAGAATGATCCACAAGGGGCCGGAGAAGGGCAGATAGGACCAAGAGCTCATGACATTGCCCAGAATGCATGTCCCACCTGTGCTTCATGGGAAGCCTGCCACCTCTTCATGCCACCCTTAGCAGCAGAAGCTTCCTAGACAAGAGCCAGCATCCCCCCTCGTGTGGCCCAAGCCCTTCACCAGTTCTCTATTAGCATCAGACACACAGAGAGCTCTTCCTTTCCTCACGCTGTCAGCATCATGGACACTAGTCTCATCATCTTGTTTTTGTGCCACTGCCTTCCCCAGGCCAAATACAACTGGCTCAGTCACCTCTGCTCACAGACCACATTTCTTACATTTCTGATCCTGCTAGCTGCTCTCTATTACCCTGCCTAGGGCTGGTCCACAAAAAACAATAGGCAGTTGTGATGCCTAAATCCAGGCAAAGTATTTCGGCTGTACGCTTCCCTACATAGAAAATTGTTCTTTCCCATTATGCAACTTCCAGGCAGTAGCCCCATCTACAAACCCAAGCCTGTTTGCTTTTTGCAACAGTGTGGTCCTGCTGCCAAAAAGTTCGGGAAGCTTCACCAGCCATGCACCCCTCAGCCTCTACCGCACTCCATCCAGCTTCCTTCAGACTGCTTCTCCAGTTTGTCAGGATAGCTGTTAGCACAGGGCATCTTCCAAGCAGAAGTGGATCCCCACCCAGCTTTAGCTGGATATTTAACGAGCACAGTCCTTATTCCTTGGTCCAAATCATTGATCAGTTATTAGCTAATACTGAACCTTGCAGAGACCAAGGTTAAACTTAACTAACTCCACGTGTCTTGCTTAAAATTAATTAGTAACTATCCTCTTAGATTTCCAAGCAACTGCAGGCATTCCTGGGAGCTCTTCATCTAATCCACGTCTCCCCAGCTGCTGCTGATAGCATGCCTTGTCTGATAACTTGTATCACCTAACGTGCAATTCCCACCTCACAACTGACTTGCAGAACTGCATATTAGAAAGTTGGTCTTTGTGATGCTTCATGTCTCGTTCACAATAAATAATCCCACAGATGTAACAACTGCTTAGCCGGGAAAAGTATTAGAAAATCATTTCCAATTTTTTCACAGACTGTTTCAGATATCTAACACATGTAGTCAGCTCCCCACGGACCACTAGTAACATTACACAGACGCTTTACAAAAGGCAGATCAAGCTTTCAATGCTACCAAGGCATCACAGGCAATAAAGCCAATAGATTTCAAGGTTACAGATAAATAATAACATGAAGCAGGAAGGTAATGGCACTCTTTCCCTTATAACTACAAAGCAAGAATCATTAACAAGTATCCAGACACACAATGGATACTGCTTTGATGTTACTGAGGAGATGCTTCCAGGCAGCAGTCATCCTAAGGGGACCCAAAGTAGACAAAGTCATCAAGCTTTGAGAACAGCATTTTGAAATCCCTGGTAAGTATTCATAATGAACTGGACTGAATTTTTGATTGCTTTAAACTGTGATCCGTTGCTTTTCCTTTCCAAGCCTCAATCAGAGCTGTCTTCACTCAATATTCAGGAGCTTCTCAATTTTTACCCCTGTTCCAAACTGGCCACGATAAACTCAGATAAATCAAACTCGTCGTAGAAACCAAAATAGTCCATTTCACCTTAGGGAAGGTCAGAGATGCAAAAACCATCTAATAAAACCTGCTACTCTCTGTCACCTTCACTTCCTCTTATCCTCACAGAAACACTTTGTTGTACCTTCACAGCCTTGAGCCTACTGTTAATAGTAACCAGCAACTCTATAATTCTTAGCAACCAATTAGAACTTGTTGGGAAAATCATCTCCCATAGCGGCTTACCCCATTTCAGATGAACAATACAACAGGATGTCTAGAACGACAGGTTTCATAAGACAACTAACCAGTACCATCAACCCCTTGTTTTATGAATTGCTCTGAAGTCCTTGGCCCCCAGGCACTTGGATGGTGACCCAATGGAGCAGTTACTCGTCCTGTGTACAGAGCCAGCCATTCTGCAAAATGCTCACATCTTACTTCTTGCTTGAAATTACTTGTTTCACAATGTAATTAGCATATACACAGACAAAAATAAAGAGATTCTGGACCTGAAGCAGCTACCCTACAGGAAAAAGCCACCGAGATCAAAACACACACAGGATTCAACAAAAACACCCACCTTAATGCGGACATAAAGTCATTTACACTCATACTGGCAAGACATTAATGCTGTTGGAACAAGGGAATGGGTCTGTGAGAGATCAGAGGTAATGGGATAAAATCCAAAGGAAAAAAAAATAATTTCAGCTTAGCATTAAGGAAACTTTCTGACAGTAAGAGCTATTGGTCTGCAATCCCAAGGGGAAGAAGAGAGGCTGCAGCTCTTGACACTGAAACAAAGACTGGATGTTGGACAAGAGTGCTGGTGCCTACTCTGCCAAAAGAACATCCCCAGTTCTGCATTTCTCAAACTGGCCCAAAGGCGAGGCAGCAACAAATGGCGGCCAAGCACAGAAAGGAGAGAGGCTTGCTTGGCCTGTTGGCACGAAGGGTGGCACACAGATGTTGCTGTGGATCCACAGCAAGCCCTGTGCCTGTCCTCCAAGGCACATAAGCACAGCAGTACCTCTGGGTGAAAGCTAAGTAATTTCAAGTGGCTTATTCCAGCCCTCTCTCTCCTCCCTCCATCACATAGAGGGCTCTGTGTACTCTGGGGAAGCTGCAGCAGGCAGCTGCATTCAAGGACAGTCACCACGCAATAGCACAGGCACATGCTCCTCTTTTCCAAGATGAAATGCTAAGGAGATGCATCACTTCAGTACATCCTGGTACGGGATGCTCTTCTCCCTCAGAAAAGCTCATTCTCCCAATGACAGGCCACACAGCAATGCAGAATTATGCAGAAAGAGCACATAGGCACAAAGTCGAAGCCTGCAAATTGGGATCAAAGTATTGACACTGCTGACTGGAGGCCTCCTGAACCCAGGATGCCTGGAAGGGGATAGAGACAGACGTGACAAATGTGGTTTGGTGCTACCAAAAAAATAAAAAATGAAGCTGTCAGCCAAGAAATAATTGTAAAAAAAAATAAAGTGAAAAACAAGCAATTTATGACGATCTGGAGCCACAAAACTAACTTCAGTTCATAAGGAAAGAAAATACTACATCTTCCCATCAGCCACTTGTTGGTAAGCCGATAAGTTTAACTTTCAAATCTCCTCATTCCATCTGCACATCCCGCTCTAAATACATGGGGGTTTTTGTGCATTTCCTAAAGCAGGGCGATGGCAGCACTATTTCATCTGAAGTTCTGAAGGGAAACTCAAGAAAACATTGCAGAAGCAATCATCTGGATGACCTAAAAGCATCCTTTCCCATAGCTAGTTTCCATTATTTATTGGAAATTATTTCTGCACAGTTAAGGACGTCTTTAGTGGAGATCTTAAAATTAAAGAAAAAAAAAATAAACGGTTCACCAAGTGTGAGAACTTCTAAAACATGGTAACAGATGTCATGTTTTTGATGGCAGAGCCACGTTGTTCTCATACACTCCACAAAGTCTCATGACCCTACAACAAACACGAGAGCCACAAATGCTGAAAGCACTACGACTGCTGCTTCTTGGATCTCCACACACAGGCGATGCAAGCGACCAAAGGGTGGATCTAAACTTAGGATTGCATTAAGACCAAAGTGTAGACTTCAGTGCTTTCAAGGCTGATCCCTGACTCCAGATCAACACCCCTCATCAAACTCGTGACATCGGTTATCTGTGAGACCTCATAGGTAAGCTCCCTGTTCCTTCTCTCTAGCCATCACACCAGCACTTAGACCGCCACCTCCCCCTGCAATGAAACTAAATTTGTGAGTGCCCACACCTTGCACCAGGATGATGCAGACAAGGGCTGGAGCACAATCATGGCACGGTTACTGGAGCACCAGACCAGAAAGCATGTCAAATGAGCCATAATCAACTTCATCCTTTGTGGCTACAAATTCCATAGCGGCAACCAAAAATGCATTTCTCCCTGAAGATGATCTTAAATCATCAAGAAGGGTTGGGGGGGTTGTTTGTTTTTTAATTGCCATGAAAGAGAAACCTGCGTCAACTCACAAATCTTGTTCCAAAGCTGCTCCCACTCAGTCAGACAAAACAAATGAGAAGTTCTGAGGAAAAAGGAGAGAAAATGTGGCCCCGGTGGAGGCAGCAAGCGCTAATGTCAGCACCAAAACGAAGCCAGCCATCAGCAAGACATTTAGCTGATGAATTCGTTAGCAGAACTTCTCGGAGAACACTGAATTTATTCCTGCTCAAAATCTGCAGGTATACTGGGGGGTTCAAGATCAAGTGTATCGCAGACTATTCCTTCAGACCACCTGCTGCCAAGAGAGCTGGCTGGCAAAAGGGAAAACGTGACCTTTAATAAAATTGTCTAAAACAGAGATCTTTATAATGTTGCCTTTTTTTTTTTTTTTTTTAAAGCAAGATTCCTGTTTTGTAAAGCTGCCACCTGTGAGGAAGGTGAGAGGCTTTGCCAGAACCAGAGCATTCAGTGCTTCTGGGCCGCAGGAACCCGCAGATCAAGGAGGCTCTGCACCAATGACCTGAAAGCAGAAAGAGAATGCAACTTGCAATAAGAGGACTGCGCACTGAGTTTTCACTCCTGTTTATCTGAAGCACAAAATCAGTTCTTACTGCTATACTCCTGTCAAGATCTGCACAGCTCCACAGAGAAAGTAAATGCAGGAGCTGAGCTCTTCTCCTCTGAGAATTATCATCACACAACTGTAGTCCGGCCAACTACATCTGCAGATGCCCATAAGACTACAAAGAGGTGCTTCAGAGCACCTTGATGTGGCATAAAACCTCTAAAAGATCCAGAGTTGCCAGGTCAGGGAGCAACTCAAGCTCAGCTTCCCATGTAAGGGCTGCCACTAACACTACTCCTTCAAAATCAAATGTGCACGACCAGTTTAATCACTATAAAACATTACACCAGTGCCTCAAATTGTTAGAAAAGCTGCTTTCTTTCCTGGAATTAACTTAATATAAGCTCCCTAAGATGATTTCAAGGATTTTGACCAAAAAATGAAATAAAAGAACAGAAAATTGGAAAAGGCTTTGAGAACAAGTGCACCTGAAGTCACTTTTGGAAGCATTCTGGAAGTTACTCAACTAAGTCAATGCTTTGCCACTATCTTGTTTTTCCAGCAGTTCTTGCTATATATGTGGGTTGCTTTTTTTTTTTCCCCTTTTGAAACATGCTTAATATGTGCACAAAGTAAATGGAGCCGATGTACACTTTCAATCAAACACACAGATTCAACTTGCTTAACCAAACAAAGCATACATATAAACAGGCATAAAGGCATAGAAATTTGTGTGAAATACGTGAACAAAATACTAATTAACACAAGCATTTACTGAAAAAAAATAAAAAATAAAAAACCCAAACAGATAAAACAGAAAATGATATTTTATAATGTGAACGACTTACTTCCTGCAAATGCTAAGACTGGACTTGTCAGTGGGCAATACCTTTACACAAGCACAGGTGAAATCTCACAAACGCGCCAGCTACACAGAATATTACCTCATGTAAAAACTGATGCTGGGAAACACCATCGTCTACCAGACCTATCAAATCTACACAGATCTTTCCACTAAAAAAAAAAAAAAATCCCTAAAGGTTTGCCAAAAAATATTTTCAGGCTGACTACAAATAATCTGGAAGTCCATTCTGCCTGGAATTTGGTACAGGAGACAAATGTAATGTGACCTAGCTGATTTATAGGGTCCCAAGAACACTGTGAGACATTCACGAGAAACGCCTGCGTTCTACAACATGAAAGAACTTAGGGAAGTCAAGGAAAAGACAAGAGGGGGCAGACAACAGGGGAGCACAAAGGCATCAAAGACACTGCTAGAAGAGATAAGCAGGAACTATAAATCACATCTGAGCTGCTATGTGCGTTTGAGGCCTCCCCTCCTCCCCTTTTTAATTTACTTTAGAGCTTTTTTCAACACTTAACCCATTCATACCTCAAAGTGGGCTATCTGAAATACTGAAGTTAAGCACACAGAAGTGGGGACACAGAATGAATTTACGTCAATAATCCTAAACACAGAATGAAACAGCACCTGTAAGAGCTATTAGATGTCAGTCTGAGCTCATGCACACTCCTGCTTGCATAGAGAGGCTTCTGAAAGCCTAGAACAAGCAAAAAGAAGACACAGGACAAAGGATCCATGACAGCACTTAAAGCAAATTAATCCCTGTAATGGCAGTCGCAGACTCTTCACTGATATCGAGGTGACCGTCAGGAGCTTTCTGATAACTTACATCTCGCCTTGTGAAATTTTATGACGTTTGTAGGGGATGAAAAATGAAAACACGATGTTGTATCTTGCAAAGAACCATATGTAGTCAGTTTTAAGCAAAAGATGACAGAATACACTAAGTACTGGTACATAAACTAATTTTCAGCTTATCTGTCTTTTGTTGAGCTCAGGCCAGAGGCTCCACATTTTACAACAGCTATTCCAGTTATTTCACCTCCGTATAGCTGTCTGATCAGCACAAGCCAGGTCTCCATCAAAACTGCAACAGCGTACATGGATACAACTTGCCAGCCACTGCCTACGTTGCTTTCAGCTCCTGCTGCAAGTAAACTACGCGTACTTTATACTCTAGATAATAAAGCACAGAAAATTCATTTATGCAACAGGGACAAAGCATTGTGCAAAAATAATTTCCATCGAAGAATCAATACCATTAAGCAGGAGTGAATTCTCCTTCCTATCTATGCCAATGGCCATTATGACACTGCTGCTCATAAATAAGCACCTTGTATTAACATCAGCCCTTCAGTTCCTCCCTCACTCTCAGCACATTCTGTTACAGAACTGCAAGTCCAAATTCGCCTGGCAAAATGCTTCACTTACTTCTTAAGATTGCTCATTTCATGCTACGCTGGAAATGATTATGTTGTTAACATAAGGAAGACTGCAACTTCATTATCGGGTTTAAGTATCTGCCTTTCAGTTGCTTAAATGACAGTCAATTTGATTCTTTCAAAAGAACACAACCGCTCCTGAATTAAGCCGATGTGGAAGAGTTGCTGGAACTCCCCCAAACAAGGTTAGGGCTATCGCAGCGCAGCAGTGCTGATGACCAGTCATCCTTCCCCTGTCATATCACCAGTCGGCGGCCTTGGAAAACACAGAAAACTATTTTCCGTACTAGAAACGAGCATTCCTTCTCCTTCCTATCAAACAACACTTAACAAGGTTTACCTTTCGCTGCAAATCATCACCTGTTATCACCACTTCATTTCAGTCCATTAGCTGCAGCAAAAAGAGCCTATTTGCATCAAGGGAGGCACAGCAGCACAATTCTGCCACTCTCCTTCCTCTGCAGCACGCCCCTGCCTTGCTAACAGAAGCAAAGACACCCCATGCCCTTCCGCAGAGGCCCCCCTCACCCTACCACCAGTGCACTGACCGCTTGCTCCTGCATTTCGACACGCACACGGCATGTTTTATCTGCATGAGCCCTCCTCTGCCGGAGCCCAAACCTGCTTGGAATGTGGCACTACTTCAGCGATGACTCCACTATAGCCGCTCTGATACCAAAGCCTGTATATCAACACACGAAGAGTATTAAAGAAATGCAAGCAGTTAAAAGCAGAACAATGAAGAGAATTAAAAACCACAAGTAATCCCGCTAGGGACATTTCTTTCCTCCCTTGTCAGAACACACACTTCTCCTACACATTTTGTGCACAGCAGCCCAAAACCAGGGTTTTCTGTGCAGCAGTAGAAAGAAAATACTGCCCATTTATTCCGCTGCACATGATATACGAGAAGATTTAAATATCTAGTGCAAATAATATATTTTTTTTATATTTTAATAGTTCTTAAAGCAAGCATTATTTAAAAAGTGCCTGGCTCGCTCAAAACAGCCGCGCTTTCGAAGCAGCAGGAAGGAAACCTCTGTGTATAGTTACAATTTTCAAGTGCTCACGAACACCCACATCCCTCTGTCAACCCAACAGCTGTGTCAATCTGACAGCAACGTCTTCACGTTAACGAAAAACCAAACCAACACAAACCTTTTCCCTCAGACTCCCAGCAGACGCACCGTGCACTTCACCCAGGCGAAGCACTTTGCTCGCACAGCACGACACCGGTGAAGCAGGGGCAGAAGCAGCGCGGCTCGCAGGCTGGCCCCACGCAGGCCTCCTGATGCCAGCCCCGTACCACAAAATGGCAGCTTCCCGCCAGCACAGCACGGTGCACACCCTGTGCCACAACGCCGACTGATTGTGACCGGTACTCCCACCCTACGGCACGGTTAGGTGCTGGGGAGTAAGGTGGGCAGCACACCGCCCCTGCCGCTGACCTGGGCACGCTGCGGGTGGAACAGGAGCAGCAGCCTCAGCCTAGCAGCAGCTTCCAGTAGGTGCGGCAGCTCCGCACACAGGTGGTGTTTGTAGGAATCAGAAAAGGGGAGAAACAAGAAGAAAAGGGAAAGAAAAAGAAAGAAAAAGGAACAAGTGAAAGAGGCCTGGGCAGTAGAATAGCTAAATAACACACGACTCCCTCCAGATGGTGTGACAGGCCTATTTGTTTCAGCAACCAGTCAGGCATGTGTATAAACCTGTTTTTTAACATCTCCCTCCAGCTCTAATTAAAACACACCGAGGCATTAACAACATGATATGTTACGTTCAGCTTGCAGTTCAATAAGCAAGGCATTTCATTCTGCAGTTCTGAATGTAAGGCAGCAACAAGCGTAAGGAACACAAGTGCTCCAGAGTGTTAAATGCGGTTCAAGGAGCGAAGGCTCCATGCCCCATCCAGAATCACAGAATCACTCAGGTTAGAAAAGACCTTCAAGATCACCGAGTCCAACCACAACCTCACCACACTACCCTCACTTCAACAACCCTCCACTAAATCACGTCCCTGAGCACCACATCCAAGCAGTGTTTAAACACATCCAGGGACAGTGACTCAACCACCTCCCTGGGGAGCCTATTCCAGTGCTTCACAACCCTTTCTGTAAAGAAGTGTTTCCTGAGATCCAACCCAAACTTACCCTGGCAAGGCAAGAGGCCGTCCCATACCACGCCAGGCCCTGCAGACCTCAGTGTTCTGCCAGTCTGCCTTGACATGTCCCCCACCAGCACCCAGCCCTGACACAACATTTAACGCACCCAGCAACCTCTCAAGACACAACCAGCATCTGCTGGCTTTCATGACATAAATATCACTGATAAGAGCTATTATTAACTTGTTAGTTTCTATTTTAAGAAAAGTATCTCAAAATTGCAGTTATGTCTCCAAGTACATGAAGCCTTGAGTGTTACAAGCGCTTCAAATCTTCACAAAACAAAGAGAGATGCCAAACAGACAAACAGGAGCTGCTTCCCCCTCCAGACATTCCATAGGTCTGGGGGAGCTACAGCCAAGGGCGCGCAGTGGCCTGGGGAGCCAGGAAAGCTTAAACCTACACAACAGAGCAGCAAGCTCTGATTAGGTCTGTTTTGGTGTACAGCGAGCAAAGTAAGCCTTGCTGGATCTGGATGCAGGGCAACTAGCCAAAGCAGCATGCCATCACTCCTCTAGGCAAAAAGATAAGGTTTTGGTTACAAAACACAGGAAAAGATGACACCTGCGCTTGACATTTTATTAAGCTTCAAATTTCAGTTAACACAATATCCTTAATTAGTGAATTGGCCTGAAAAATAGACGTAATACCATCCCACCAAACCTCTTCAACTAACAGCCCCAAGCCCACAAACCAGCATCTCAGGATTCGAGAAGACACACCTCACAAACAGATGCTTGTAGCACATTTTCACCTATGCATCATAGAAGACGCACTGCCAAATGGGCACCTGTTCTTACTCTCAGTACGTCCCAGCTCCCACTGAGCTAACAGAAATCCCAGTACTCCCAGTCCTCTAGGGCACGACCTTCAAAATCGATTCTGAAGACCGAAACGCTCACCTAAACAGACCATGGGGAATGCCCTTGGGATATCGACTTTGATTCGAGGCAGCCCATACAGGATCCAACCATGCTCCTCACCAGGAAGCCTTACCGCTGCAGCAGCTCTCACTACAGCCTTGCACTCTCACATTCACGCCAAAGGTCAGGTCACTCATAGACAAAATCCACATATGAGCTCCAGTGGTCTAGGCTCTTCAGGTTAATGCTGCACAGCACTCCACACATAGCAGCTATTACGGTGACCACATATATGTGAGCTTTACACATCTATGCAATAAGCCTGCAGCAACTTCAGGTATCCCAATGAAACCTGAGTGCAAAGTTTCCACTGAACTGCAGGAGAGGAAAGCTGGGTTTATCCCACTACTATACTGAGATCCTCTAGCCCAGATCTTTAGAGTCACAGTGGACTTGCATGATTTCAATGAGATCCCAAATAAAGATGCACCCTTGCTAAAGAACACCACTGCACGTGTTCCAGTTCCTTGGCAACTCTGCAGATACCTGCTGTAAGTACGTGAAACACGCAAAGCCAAAAACTGCCGCGCTGCCTGACCCAACCCAGGGGGAATCTCACTGCTGGGGGGAAGAGAGTGCATCCAGTCCTGTACGAGGAAACATAAAATGAAGGACAGGTAAAAGAGAAGCAGCTGCAATTACTATGATGCCTTTTGCCATATACAAAGGCAGCCTTCTCGGAAAGGAGCTTTGTTCTGCTCCTCTTTGGCATTAAGAGCACAGCATGTCATGTCTAGCCTGGAAAGAGGTCAGAAGTTCAGTTAAAGAAAAAAAAAAAGAAGAAAAAGAAAAAAAGAAAACAGGCAACACTTCAGGTCTTAAAAGTACCAGCTTGGTTTTAATGGGAAAGGTGCTTTCTTAGCATTTTTTCCTTTCAGTAAACAAATGCTCTTCTGCTATCCCACCAAGGAACTCTGTGGCAGCCGTAAAGTCAGACCCAAGCGGCCTCACTGCGGCCTCCCTCCCCAAGCCCACCTCCCGATGCTTCCAGCCAGTGCTGGGACACGCAGCGCCCAGCAGGTGCACGTGCTGGTGATGCTCTGCGGAGCAGCCTGCGACAAACACCAACGGGACGTAACAAGCTGCCTGCAGACAGCATTTGCATGCACCGAGATGAGGCCGTTCCTTTCACCTGTCAGCATTAGCGGAAAGGCTCTTTTATGTCAACAGAAAGGCACAACAGCTTTCAAGTTCCCGTGTACTTTAATCAGAGGGTTTCTAATCAAGGTCGGATGCTACCTCCTCCTTTCCTCTTCAATGTGCTGTACCTGAAAGCTGTGGTTTTGCACTAAGGCAGCGATATTTTAATTAAAGCACGCAGCCGCTCGCAATTTCACAGAATCACAGAATCACCAAGGCTGGAAAAGACCTACAAGATCACCCAGTCCAACCATCCAAGTATCACCAATAGCTCTCACTAAACCACGTCCCTCAACACAACGTGCAAACGTTCCTTGAACACCTCCAGGGTCGGTGACACCGCCACCTCCCTGGGCAGCCCGTTCCAGTGCCTACATTTGCGAACAACATCTCAATTCCTCAAAAAAGCAAACAAAAAAGAGTAGCCTAAAAGAAGAAAAAAAAAAAAAAAAAGAAAAAAACAGAAAAAGGAAAGCGTGAGTTCCCCCAGGCGGGATGTACCTCAGCACAGCCCACAGCCCACAGCCGGCACCTCCCGCCGCCCCGCGTTACCTGCGGGCTCACGCCGCAGCGCGAGGAGGCCGGGCCAGGTCCGCTCGGAGGCGCGCAGCCCCGCCCGCCGCATCCCGCTCCCTGTGCCCGCCGCTCACCTTGGAGCGTCGCGCTCGGGCCGCCCGGCGGAGGCGTTGCGCCAGTGCTTTATTGTCAAACTGAGTTCTAGCAAGTTCCGCGGCGTGCCGGCAGGAGACACTCGGCACCGGCAGGACGCCCGCCCGCCCGCCCGCCGCCGCCCGGCGCGGCGCGCCTCCCGCCCCGAACAAAAGGGCGCCGAGTCCCCGCGCCCCGCCACGCCCGGCCCGAGCGCAGCCGGCGGGCGGAGAGGCGGAGCGGCCGCCCGACCC
>JAPSGF010000027.1:2564938-2605093 GCA_035772895.1 Perdix hodgsoniae
CCCCCCGCGCCCCGCCGCTGACTCGCCCGCCGCGGGGCCGGCCCCGGGCCAGGCCGCCGCACGGAGCGCTAAATTTAGAGCGTTTGGCCGGACTTACGCAAGGCTTCTACAGAATCCCGAAGCCTACCTTAGGGCAGCGTTCGGCCGGCTGGCGACGGCCGTCGTCCGACCCGCGGCGGAGCTCCCCGCTGGAACGGCGTTTGACGGAAATGGGCACAATGGGCGGCATCGTTCAGAACGAAGGAAGCGACGGCCCGATATACGGCAAACCTCCTCCGTTACTCGGCGTGGTGCCCACGCGCAGCCCCCGTGCTCCTGGCTCCACGCACCCCTTGCGTCAGGCACGGCGTGCAGCCTCTCACCCCCTTACCGCAGGCCTGCATCGCAGGCGTGGTGCTGGAGGCACGGGAAGGCTGCTGACTGCACAGGAAGCCACGCACGGGCTTTAGCAGAGTGGGAAACCACATTTGGAGTCCCATATCTAGGATGCTGCCCTGAGCCGTTGCTTTTGTGCCAGGACAGGTGCTGAGAAAAGATACGAGCAAAAAGTGTTGCGCAAAGAAGAAGGAAGGAGGAGAGCACCAAGAGCGGCAGTGATGGCTTGGCATATCTGTGCTCATGGCAAAGGAGACAGCAGTTCTGGCCCCAGGGTCCCTTCAGCCCAACACCTCTTGCCGGTTTTGCTCTGCTATGACATGCACACAGCTTCCCCAGGCCCAGGGAGGTACTGCCATACAGCACCGCCCTGGGCACTCTGCAAGCCCACTCTGATTTTCGCCTGGACGTCCCATGCACAGCACGGCATGCCTACTGACTCTCAGCAGATCACTTCTCCAAGTCAGCTACAACCAAGGCCGTGTCAGTTTCTGACTGTAGAACGCTGCTGCTGGCAGGGACTTTCGTGGAAATTGTACCCGTTGCAAAAATACGTCTTGTCTTTTGATAGCTGGTTAGTATTCCTGTGTGTAATGCAAAATGTAACTTTCTACAAATGCAGTTAGACAGCAACCAGTGACGCTGACGCAAATGACTTCCTTCACGCACCAGTGATCACCTCATTTGCCTTCTGTTCATCAATACATACTTGCCAGGAAAACACTCTGAGCAGCTTTGGTAAGCCACAGTAATAAGCAGAACACCGGGCATACCTCCCCCTCCTCACTTGTGGTAGCCTCTATTAACCTGAGCGGCCTCAGCATTAAGGCAGGCAACACCAATAATGAGACATAGAGATTTGAAGTCCAGGATGAAGAGAACTCAGAATGATAAAGTCAAGTCTGTCTGTAATAGTAGACCATTTCCTGATCATAAAGGGAATTTCAAACCTGATCAAGTCAGACTGAAAGGAAACCATTTTCAAGGACCACTATATTCATTTGGATCTGAAAACTGTTTTTTTTCATTTTTTTTTAATCGTTTTTGCATCCATGAACCCTTATGGAATATATACAATGCTTAAAGTGTTGGTTATTCTGAAGGACAAGGAGGCTGTGGATGCCCCATCCCTGGAGGCATTCAAGGCCAGGCTGGATGTGGCTCTGGGCAGCCTGGTCTGGTGGTTGGCAACCCTGCACATAGCAGGGGGTTGAAACTGGATGATCATTGCGGTACTTTTAAACCCAGGCCACTCTATGAAGAAACATACCCACGAGAAGTCTTCTGCTGAATTACTTTATGTACGAATCACTTCACCAGAAGCCCATGCCAGGCAAGGTGCTGCTGGGCAGCCACCTTCATTGGGCATGCCTGAGATCACACCATCCTGCACTGGCTGTCTCAGGTCAGGAGAGAAAGATATCCCATCCCAACCTCGGGTTCTGCAGTTAATCCACATCTGCACACGTAACTTCTAGCAAACTATTTGCCATTTTATATGAATTTTTACAGAATTACATTTGCTACTCATTTCTATAGGAAAATGTAGCAAGATAAACAAATAGGAAGCAGATTGCACACTGTTGCTCTTTGCAAAGACACATGCAACAGTTTCCACTTTTTCCTGAGAAAGAATAAACTACAGATGCTCTTGCACACCTAGAGAATATGAGGAATTTGCAAAGCCAGATGTTAACAAGTTGATAAAATATAGCACACAAACTTTAAGTCCTCCCTGGGGAGCAATGCTGCGGAAGCTAGAAATATAAGAGGTATGGTCAAGATGAAACAATGTATACATCTATACCACACTCAAGTTGAACTGAGTCACTATGCAGCTACACAAAGGCTGCACACAGTATATTGCCTATTAAGAAAGTTACACTGAAGTAACGTTTAACATCTGAGAAGTTGGGTCAGTCAGAGTTTACCACGGACTCGAGCAATGAAAGAGGCATCTATAATTGAAATACCTAGAAGTACTGCAGTGAATTCCAATGGAAAAAAAATACTGTTTTCTATGAAACCTGCTATCTCTGATCAGATGCCAGAGCAGTGAAGCAGATGGCTAACGGGTCAAAGCACCGTGAAGGAGTAGCTGGGGCAGGGGGGGGGAAGTAAGAAAAAGGTTCATATCCCTTCATTCGTGCCCCCTTACCTCCAAGTCTTTGCAGCATCGCCAGCCTGGACACGTAATCCTCTATGGGAGCAGCTGTAGTTATCCCTGGTGCAAAAAGAAACGTGCCGGCACCAATGCTTGGCATTACTCCTTTCTTTAAAACCTGCAGATACTGCTTAAAACTTGATTCATTAGTAGATCAGACCCTGTTGATGAAGTCTCGATATCATGCCCTTGAAATGAGAGCAAGCACTAACAACTACTTGCAAGAGACAGAGAAGCTTACCTCCCTTATTTTCTTTTCACAATGAACAAAATTACTGAAGTGTTACAGCAAAGCACAAACACCCACCTGCAAACAAGAGAGCTAATTATTGCTGTGGAGCAACTTGCTTCTGCTGGAGGAAAAAAAAAATGCAAAATAGAGTCTCATCTGAGAATCATTAGCTGTCTCAAAATCCTCTTGTGACTGAAGTGTTTCTTTCCGATACGAAGTGTTAGAAATAGAAGCAAAGAACACTCGGAGCTTCAAAAGATTATTGTTTCTTCTAAGGCTGAAGCCAATCCTTAAGCACCTGTTGGGGCAGCTCTCAAAAGACGCCCTCAGGTCACAGCACAGCCCTTCCATTTAATCTGCACCTGAAGTGTTTTTTAAGAAGGGATTTCAGAAATGAGGGAAAAGGGTCTTTCCTCCTAAAAAGGTCAGCACATTCAGACAAATAAAGTACCAGCATTGCCACAAAGCACCTACTCTCTTCAGAGCAAAACACGTGTTGCAGCTTCACTTCCCAGGATCTGACAGGTTCAAAGATTTGTGCGCATGGAGAACATCCATTTATCTGTCTCCTTCTCAAACAGTAATACAGAATGGAGAGAATTGCCAGCAGCTTTCAAACCGTATCTATTGGTACTGGGAGTCTGTATCCTAAACACATACCAGTACCCACCTACCAAAAAAAAAAAAAAAAAATCAATGATGGCATCTGATAGCTGCATTACTGAGGAAAGTTATTGCATCTCTTACCTGAAAGAGTTGGAAAACTGGATGCCCTGATATACCAAATAGGATTGTTTGGGAGAAATCCCCCTAAAGTACTTAGCATTCACCTAGCTAAGAGAAAATAAAGCTGCCACTCCTTAAGTGCTCAGAAATCTCAAGTCTCTCCACACCTCCTCCCAAAAAAATAAAAGAGTAGTTTCCATTCTATTTTTGAGACGCACAATTAAAGGCAAAACAACAACAACAAGCATACATCTATTTGAGTTTTCTTCAACATCACAAGAACAAAGCTGTCTAAAAATTAAAGCAGAGATTCTCACATGACTTTATGAACTGGGATTCAATCATTACAATTCTTATCATAGAATCATTATAGAATGGCCTGGGTTGAAAAGGACCACAATGATCATCCAGTTTCAACCCCCTGCTATGTGAAGGGTCGCCAATCACCAGACCAGGCTGCCCAGAGCCACATCCAGCCTGGCCTTGAATGCCTCCAGGGATGGGGCATCCACAGCCTCCTTGGGCAACCTGTTCCAGTGCGTCACCACCCTCTGTGTGAAAAACTTCCTCCTGATATCTAACCTAAACCTCCCCTGTCTCAGCTTAAAACCATTCCCCCTTGTCCTTATAAGAAAATGAAGTAGGAAGAAAAAAAGAAATACATACCTGTCCTCCTCACACCAAGTCCTTTGAGGTCCTAGCTTCATGGAGGTGGTTAGCTTTAAGTTTAACCCCATCATTTAGTGGAATTTGTAAAAGCATGTTGCTTTTAGCATTTGCAGTTTGGGAACATTAGACAAACCCTTGCTTAAATACTGTTCAAGAGCCTCTTAACCGTATTTCCTTCATCTATCAACTTCATCAGATGCTTTTAAGGACAAGCTTCCTACAGTGTTTTTTTCAGAACGTTGGGAGAGAAAAATCCACATGGATTTGGAAGATTTCATCAGGCCCTTAGACAGCACTTGTAAAGTTATGGCATTCTAATTGTTTGTGCTATTGCAAGGAGGAGACTCATACTTGACAGATCCTGGTCGGGTTGCTTAATGCATTCCAGGAGAGCAGTCAGATACACCATCAAAGCATACATAACCAAAGATTAGCACATTTAGAAAACACCAACCAACCAACAACATGCAGTTGCACTTTTTTTTGTGCTCACAAAACTTCAGAGCATTTTAAAAGTTTCTCACTTCCCCCTCTATGTTCTTCTCTTACTCAGAACCAGCAATGATTACATATGCATCAAGAAGATTGCATGACCACAGACGTTACTAGCAACAGCCTTATGGCAATCAGGCATTCTGTTGAAACGAAAGCAGTGAAAAGCATTCTTCTAGAAAACTGGACAGACAGATAACTACATCCAGCCTGTTAATACACCAAGACTCCCAGCCTCTCATATGTGCTTGTTTTTATCAGGTTTAACACTTCTCAGGTTTTTCATATATAGATGACTGTGCTGATCACCCCACAGAGACAGAGTTCTTGCTAGACGTTAAAGAAAAAACTCCAGACTGGCAATGCAGCAAGATGTTATTTTTTCAGAAACTGTTATCCTCAGCAAACTGCTACAGCTCACGTTGCAAATCCTGAGGTACACAGGGAACTGGATGGACCGCAACAGAACTGTGCTTCTACACAAACAGATGCAAAAACAGCATATTACAGCATGCAGTTTAACAAAGTGCTGCGGTCTACTCGTACCATCCTTCCCAAGTCCAGGATTTGGATTACTTACAATCAGCATTTATGCATAGCTTTTAATACTGTCAGACTACAATTCAGATGGTTCAGGCCAGGTTTAAACACACCTTGGAAGAGCTGCTCCTGCAGACCTCCAAACAGTTACAGCAATCACTCTTATGGATTCAGGAGGCTTACCCATTCATTTGGAGGGGAAAAAAATGAAAAAGGAACAGCACAAATGAGTCATTAAGGAACTGGAGAAGTCTTACAGTTTAGGAACAATTCAGGTATACACCTGGGCTGTTTCTAGATCTTAAAGGATTCAGTTCACTCCAGCTTTTATTTAATCTTCAGGAATAAAAGACTGGGGAATTGACAAATTCTACAAGAGATTATCAGCAACAGTAATTTAAATATGCACTGAAAGCTGAATGCTGTAAGAATAAAGCCTACATGATTAAAACTCATCATTTAAAAGAAAATAATCAGATACAGAGCTCCCTCAGAAACATAAATCAGTAGAACTCACTTTTGCCCCTGTTAGTCAGAAGGACTGAAGCACATATTTTGTAATACAAAGTTTCAAAGCTCCTTTTTGGAATGGAAAATATTTGTCCCAGTTATATAAGTGCAGCCTGGTATGTGGATTACTTCTAAATCCACGCATTTTATGCATGACTATCTGGATACGACAGAAGAAAATGGGTGACTTCCTAGCAATTGGACACAGACACAGAGCATCTGCTGGCTAGTATTTGGGGCTTGACTGGCAAACACTGAAAACACTTGAGCTTTACTGCAACTCAGATACTACAATTAAAAAAGAAAAAAGATCAGAGGCAACTCAGATCCAAGTGAGGTGTAAGATTTTAATTGAACTGTAAAAATGTGAAACAGCTGAGAACAGAACAAAATCTTTTATTATTTAAAGCTTCCCAACTGATCTGTTTCAACAAAATATATTGATACAGTACTTTTTAGCAAACATTTACGCTTCATGAAAGTTACTCTATACCATCTGCGGCTGGAAAATTCTCATTTCTGATCATTTTAAAGCTTTCACTCCATTATTATACACATCATGACCTGCTTTTGATGTGAGCACATCACTATCGTCCATCCAGTATCCAAAGAGTATCCATAGTTAGAAAGCACAAGACTCCTACAAGCTGAAACAAAACAAATTAAACAAGCAAACACCCAGCCAACCACACACACACACACACACACACACACACACACACACACACACCAGGGAGAAGTGCTTTAACAGTCTGCATCCATGTATCTCTACAATTTGATATAAGAATATCTTCTGGCACATCTTATTATGCAAGAAGTAAAGTTAATCATATCCTCAGTGACTCTGGGGAAAAATCCGTGCTGTCAAAAATTTACCTTTTTGGAGGATGGATGACTGCACTGCTGTCAAAAGTGCATCTTTTTCAGTGGATGGATGACTGCAGAGGTAATGCCTATTTTCAATTAGCTCTAAATATCTGGCAACTCACACTCTGTGCTTAAACACCGACTTCTGTTTTAATATTTGATTATAATTTGCAATGATTTGCAATTTAAGAAAGTCTTCCAGAACCCAGAGTTTACATTTGCAATGTTTATTATGAAATACATTCACAATGCAATGCAAATTACACAAAAAGCTATACAAAAAACATACAAAAGGCTACATGAAGCATGTACCATTCAGTAATGCATGCAATATCTGATATACTCTCAGTAAGGCTAGAAGTGTCTTAACACCCATTAGCAAGAAACTGAAGTCAAAAGATAAATAATTGGATTAAGAAAGTCCTTCATTGGTTAGGTTTTTAAAAATTCAAAACCCTTTTATGTTGCTTAACATGCAAACAATGCAAAAGAAACAGCACCCTGTTAATTTCCAGCATGTAAAGAAGTTCACCTTTTCAAGACAAGATTAATTTTCAATCACTCATCTTCTCCTTCATCAAAAATAGTCACAAAAAACAATTCAGCACTTTGCTTCCTGATCAGGTTGAAAATACAAAAAATAACCTGTAACATACACATAATCATGTGTCAGCACATAAGATTAGAAACATGGCATGTAGAAGTTTAGAGATCAAGATGGTCCAATACAGGCAGTGCTCAGAGAAGTCACATAATGACTGTTTTGAAGTACGTTACACAGCTTTATTCATACCAGAAAAATGCACTTGCAGCATGGACCCAGAATAATTCCAGCAGTATTCATTGATGAGCTGCACTTTGTGCACAGACCTAAGATTTGCAGCTACTTTCCATTGCCTCACCTCACGCATCATTCAAAAAAAAAAATATATAAAATAATAATAATAATAAAAAAAAATCCTAGCTGGCTAAGAGCAAATAAGTGGCAATTTCTTCTACCAGTCAGATTTAGGTGGCAGTTTCATTTTATTTCGCTCTATCGAATAATAACATTTTACAAGTGACATTTTTCTGACCTTCAGTATGCTAATGGTTTCGTGACTTCAGGAGACATCCTTCCTTATTTAATCTATGCATAACTTTAATGAGAGGTCCTAAGGACATATTCTCAATATTTAGTTTAAACTACGGGCATGTATTTGCATAGTAGCAACAAAATGACAGCTCAGAACGTCTCTTGGGCAGGACAGAATTATCAAAGAACCCGTTCTCCTGAAATTCATGTGCTAATTCTAAAAACAGCTAGGAAGAGGTGTGCATTCAGCCTCCCACTTGTGGAACTCTAAAGCTGTGAAATGTATGAACTGTGCATCTTAGCTGAAAGAAGGTTTCAAGATTTTACTTTCAGATGGACGGTGCTAATGAGGACATTATTGCTTTAGCATCTCAACACAGCCCAAGGGTGTTCAACTGATTGTAAAGGCTGCATATACTGGCAAACCACAATTTCAATTAATAAATTCTGTTTTGTGCACTTGCATGCACAGCCTATTCAAGAATTATAGAGGGCTTGTAAATCCAGATCTAAGCATTAAGCTCCTGTGGAAAAAATCAGTGAGGAACTAACATGCTAAAAGAAATTAAGTAATCATATACTTAATATTTGTAAAGATATGCATCCTAATAAGCACGATATAAAAATAAGCATCCTTATTGATAGCTACTCAAATAAATCCAAAATGACAGTAGCCCTTCTTCAGTCCATTTTCTGAATCAATCTGTAAGCCCTACAGCAAAGAGTAATATTCTACAGCCAATTTTCAGGATTACTTTTGAGAGTAGCCCCCTGCTCTCAAGTCATAACAATGAAGAGCTTTCTTAATGCCATCAGAGCCCTTTCTCTGGTTCTTGGTTGCTGCGCGTCCCCTTATAGCAAGTAACAACGTGCCAGTATCATTACTCCCAGAGCTCAAGGGAATCTCAGGTATATCCCATACATGGCATGGAAATACCAGAAGCAGGTGCATCTCCAGAGACCCTGAATGGACCTTAGAGCTCGTCAGACTTTAGAGCATTTTCAGCTGAGTACCCATGATCAGAGTTCACCTCAGAGCAAAGAGCCTAGCAAGTGCTCACTCACCAGACTGCTCATATGACAACTCTGCATAAATGCCCCTGCAAACAAATTTATTCAAAAAAGATGCCAAAGCAGAATAAAGCCAATGCACTTTTTTTTTTCTTTCTTTTTTTATGTCATGCTCTGTTTCTGAAAGAATACTGCAAGAAAAATCCATTTCAGACTAAGCTTTCAGAAGAATTCATCAAATACAATTTCCTCCCTGGCCTGCAATGAAGACAAATACACCTATAGGAAAATTTTGGACAATGAGTGCCACAGGAATATACTTTGCTAAGAAAGTGTCTAAATTAAACTTCACAATTATTAATATATCAAATGTATATCAGCATTGCATTTTTCACATCTTCCATTAAATGCTGACAAGAAACATTCAAGCGTCAATAAAAGTTTAGAAATCACCATAAAAACAAGTTAGTACAAAACCTCTGTGGTTTCTGGAGCTGAAGTGTAAGCCTTGAGCACAATGCACACAAGGAGGTATGTTGTTTACTCCAGTTCAGGTATCGTGGTATTAAAACCATCAAGAGCTTTATAAAAGGAATATATGAGAAATATAAATCCAAATGACAAAAATTCTCTGATACTACTGCAGTATTCAAACTATTCAAGTGCTGAGTCAAACCATACATGAACACTTCTGTGTTAAATTTCACATTCCCATCCGCATATCAGCAAAGTTGTAGAAGTTGTCTACATCTTGCGACGCTGATACCTTGCTCTCCGACACAAAAACCTATTTTAGTAAACAAGGAAACAGTTATGCATCACTAATAAACAAGTTCAAGCAGTTTTTTTTACTTGTTTGGAGCTAATTATGACTATTTTTGCATTTCATGAGAGACCCAAATCTCTTGGTTTCCACTATGAGTTGACAACAGAATCCTCTGAGCTCTGGCATACCCTTTGTTACCGTGACCTGTTCTCAGCAGACTTAGGCTACCATTAAGCTTTCACACAAAAGAAACAAAGTTGGTAAGAACTCCCTTGCACTCTACTCCCAAAAATCTTAGCTGCTGCTTCAGATAACTGTAGGTGGCTTATTTATTTAGGATTAATTAGATTTGCAATTTGCAAAACTGATCAACACACGCAATTCCAAGGTCTAGGACAATCATCTTCAAGAATTTCCAGCAAATTAGCTACAAATGTCCCAGGCACCATTAGAATAGATCAGTGTAACAGACAGAAGGGTTGTAGCAGTTCATGAGTTTCTTCATGTTCAACAGTCTCAAGAAATAAAGGATACTTTCAATTAAAAGACTTGAATTATTATTATTTTCTACTCCTCCAGGGGAAATTCCCGCCCTCTTACCATATCATATGTGTCTGTGCAGCTAACAGCTATTCTGAAGCGCAATGAAAGTGTAAAAATGGGCTACTCCAGATAATCATGCTCACACAGCATGACTTTTCTGCTTCACCTCAGAGTACCATGTCAACATAAACTATGGCAGCTCCTTGAATTGGTTTACTCTAATATGGTTCAAGATGAATATCCTGTTATCAATCAACTTCTGATTTCAGAACAAAATTGTCTATTTCATCACAAAGCGAGTAGCTTCCTAAACTACTGCTTGCAAGCACAGTAGATTTCTGCTTGAAGGGACTTGACAACACCTACTATTTATCTGGCAGTTTGCTGGTGCAACAGCAATTTGTACCACGGTCATAATAGTTGAGTATGTTCTTTCAATATCCTTCCCCACCAGAATATTGCAATTTACATTTTGAAGAGGATTTTATAAGTGATGAGGCGAATGGATAGTGCAAGAAAGGCGTGCACAAGGGAAAAAAAGGAAAGAAAGAAAAAAAAAAAAAGACAGATCTAGCAAGACCACGCAAATCAGAAGTCCTGTTATGTGTGTATAGCACAAAGGTCTCTTTGCAACACATTGTTTCTACTAAGCAGCTTTAAGACTTCTACAGAAAGACTTAAGACTAGATGGTGCTAGTGCTGATGATTTTTTCTTCCCATACTAGAGCATCTCAACAGGTATATTGGATTTATTTCAGAAACAAAAGAATTGACAAAGTTAGTAATGGGTGAAGTTAATAAACTAATAATTTTGAAATGCAAGTGTAACTAGTTGCTTAAAAGCAGACTGATCTCCTTGCAAAACCTTATAGGATTAATGCCTTCCCAAGAGCTTTTGTCACTGTTTTGTGATCAAGAATACCTATAATTCTTTCTGAGCACTGTAACAACTCTCAAGCTGTCCAAACGATAAAGGCAACCAGCAGTGATGTGAAATAATTTTATAGAGCATTCCTGAACCTGCTGGTAGTAGTAAGTCCGAAGTCTGATACTCCCTACATTATTTCTAAACTATGACCTAAGAAAGATACGTTATCTAAAATGTATACTCATGATCTTCAAGTAGCTAGAGATCCGTACACAAAGTAGCATTTATCTGATATTTTCGGGTTAAATTGTATCTAAATAAAAGATAGCTAGGAAGCCTGAAGTCTTGCTTCTCAATTCAGCCCAACAATTATTTACAAACTGAGGTAGGTTTTACCATGGAGCCAGTCTGTAAAGAGAAGTTTTAAATCCAGGAGCAGGAAATAATTCCACATTTGGAACCCTGAAGTACAAAGATTACTTTAAAGTATGAAGTGCATAGTTTCTGAGGTTTCTGGATGTGTCCCAGCTCAGAGTGTTCACTCTGTTATGACAACAGACACCAGTCATTTTAGCAAGGAAAGTTTTTATTTGTTCTAATAATTAATATAACTTCAGCCTGTGAACAGAGAAACTGATATCTAGAAGAATGAGTTAATAATGCACCCAGTATCAGCTTTGTTTGGTATGAAAAAAGAAAAAGAAACTAGCTAAATCAGAAACGCCACAGTGATCTCCCAGTTGAACTGATTTTTATGGTAAAATTTGCAGAGATGACTTTTGGGTCCCAAGAAAAAACCAGCAACATCACAGTTCTGCCTAGACTGTAGTCCTAGTATTTCCCAGACTCAGAGAACCAAAATGTAAACCTGCTACACATCAGGTTTTGCTCACACAATAGCAAACACAAAAAAACCCTCAATCATTAGCTACATTTCAGATGACATTACAAGGCTGTTTTCCAGAATCTGGGCAATCTAATTCCCCCAAGCAATCCTTTTGAGATGAACTGAAAGACATCAAGGAGCTGTATGGACACTAAGTCCCAAAGACATTCCAGCCTATTTTGAACAGTTTAAAAGCAAGGGGTTTGCCTCTTTCCTATTATCAGTAATACTGCTCCCTTGCAGAGCTCCAATTGTTTCCAGACACTTTCTCAAATCCACTGCCATTCAAAAAAAAGAAGAAAAAAAAAAAAAGAAAACAAGCAGACAGCAAGCAAAAAGGAGACGTATAAAGAAGGTACAGTAAAACAAGTTGACAGAAGAAAAAAGCAAATGCCTTTGAAGGAAGGCACACTGCAATATCCTTCAAAATAAAAGTAAATCTTGAGAAAAGTTGGAATACTATTAAACCCTGACAAAGATGTGATACTGAAGTCTCCTTTATGATGTTCTGCTCTATAAGTCCTGGAGCAGAGCTTTACCCTGTTAAATTAATAAAATTTGTTTTTACCACTATGTGGAAAAAGTTTCATGTGAAAACCCTTTTTTAAAATAGATATGGGAATTTAGTACTTTCGTTAACAGGGGCAATTTTTATTCCCTCCTGCAAGCAAACTTGAGTTCTGAGCAAAACAAACAAACAAAACCAAAACATGACTAGGGTATTTAGATTATGCCATTCAGGAACCTAAAAAGAAAATTCAGTACATCAGAACTGCAGCTTGACTGTGAATTATCTTAGATGTCCTTTAACATTTTCTGCTAATAAAGCAAAATACCAGCTTACCTTGGTTCCATTAAAAACATCATTTACAGTGTTTCGACATCCTTCCACAGCACCATCGCCATTGAACTCCAAAGCAATGACTGGACCTAGAAAATTGTTTCATCTGGAATCAATACTACTTTTAAGTCTGGCATTAAAACATTACAGTTCTCATCCCTTAGGGAATTGTGAAGCTTACAAGAATCATTTCAATTTTTTGTCTGAGCAGCCATAATACAGAATTAAGGAACAGAAACACTTAACCATAGCTTAGAAGTACGATGTTATCTGTGCAGAAAATATCTGCAATTCCATGCTCATTTTTGCAGAGGCTCTAGCAGGTTTCCTGTTTTATTTCTTGAGAGACAGCAATGGCAAGAAATGCTGAAGAGTGGAAGGCATCGTGCAAGTGAGTCAGATTCTACTGCTCAAATAGTGAGCCATTTCACAGACATCTGCAGCATGACTGAGTCATTCAGGCATTTTTACCTCAGTACTAAGATAGCAAACAGTCAGATTTTCAGGCTTGTTCTCACCCACCATTTTCAGATCCCCTTTCTCTGCTTTCATTCTGAACGCGTTATTTCTTCCCACATAGGTGCAAAATAGCCCTTAAACTATTTTTCATCTGAAAACTATCACTTCTGTCCTATTCCTGCAGTAAGCATCATGGACCGCTTACATTACTGTGAAAAAAAATCACACGTTGCTCCTAAGTTTGGGAGCATGTTTTGAGCTTCAGCATACAACAGATGGCAAGATGAAATTACTTCTATAGGAACAGATAATAAAACGATTACAGTCAAATCAGCAGAAACACTTTTCGAGTACTCTGACAGAACACTGTTTATAAACAGGAATTTAACACTTGCCTGTTTTATACATTTGCTTTGATATACGGAAATACTGAATATCTAGGTTCTTCACCTGCAATTGTGCTAAGCTAATAGATTTTTACTCTAGAAAGATGAGTCTCTGTTGACCAGCCATGACAGATCTGCTTATGTCACAGCTCCTAAGTGAATTAGTTCATTTTGGATGCCTTCAGTTTTGACTGATTCAGTGCCTAAATGAAGCTTCCAAACTTCACCTCAACTGGCTCTGTGATTTTCTCCTTCATTCTTCCATCTTCTCCTCTTTCACCTTCTCCAGAACACTCTACTACCAGCTAGATTTCTGCACTTAAAAGAGAAAGAAAACTGTATATAATCTCACCTCTTTCAAGCAGTGGAATGAATTCTGATGCATGCTGTTGGAAAACTCTCTGAGCATCCTCTGCTTTCATTGAAACCTCTTTGGTCTGTACCAGCTGAAAGCCTTTGCCAGTCATCTATTAACAGATAAAGAATTCAAGCTAAAATGTTTCTAAGGCATGCAGCTCAACTTTAGTCTATTCCAGTGTAGACTGGATACTCATTTCCCATATTAAACCACGGAATAAAAAGACCCTTTTACTCTTTTCAAAGACCATTTGCTTTTTCTGCATTTCTGTTTATTTCCATTCCATTCATCCAGATTTTATCCTTTGCCCTAGTGCACCTACAGGGGTAGGTGTGAATTTCGGTTTTATGTTATGGCCCAGGGTTGTAGTTTTTTCCACAGTCTCTCACAAGCTGAAACTAACAGGAGTTAAAAGCATTCAGCATCTGGAGTCAAGCAGTTTGTTCTCATTAGATTGTAATAGCTCAGTCAAGCATTAGCTCAAATGCTTATCTATCCACTGCTGAAGTTTTCCATTTTGGAAAAAAAGAGTTACAAGCTCTCAAACGCACACAGCTCTTTACTCCAAACCCAGCAGAGATACTGAAGGTACATTTGTCCTGGTTTTGACTGAGACACAGCTATTTTATTCATAGAAGAAATCTGTTGAGATACTTGGCTTTAGGAAAAAAAATGATGTTTACAACATATCAGTGCTTCCAGTTGTTGCTGAGCAGTGCCGCACAGAGCCAAGGATGTTATTATAGTTTCTCAGCTTCTCATACTGCCATGGCCAGTGAGGGGACAGAACCAGGGACAGCTGACCTAAACTGGCCAAAGGGACATTCCATATCATATGACAACATGTAAAAGAGCTGTAAAACTGAAGGGAATTGGCTTGGGGGGCAGCCGCTAATCAGAGGCTAGCTGGGCATTGGTGACTGGGTGATGAGGAATTGCTTGTGCATCACTTGTTTTATGCTTGCATATATATATATATATTTTTTTTTTTTTTTGCTCCCAAATGTGAAATAATTCAAGAGTTGCCATGATTGTACCCAGTTGAACTGGTGCTGGGAGTGAATAGAAGAATATGGGCAAAAGCATAAACGGTTCAACAGACTTTAATGATAGTGAATACTTTAGAAACTTGGGATTATATGACTGCAGAGCAGAGCAAACAAGCACTTGCCAAACTGCCAGGGAATTGAGTAAAAAAACAAACAAACAAAAAAAAAAAACAAAACAAAAAAAAAACCAAAAAAAATAACCTTGAGGATCTGTGATAACTGTAGGACATATATCACTAATATTTTTTTTTCCTCCATCTTCCTTCTCTGTCCTAGTAAATAGCTTTTATCTCAACCTATGAGCTCTACTTTGTTGTTTGTTTGCTTTCCCTGATTCTCTCCCCCACCCCACTTGGCTGGCAGGGGGAACAAACAACTGTGGGGTGCCTAGTTACTTGCTGAGTTAAAGCCACAACATGCATGCAAAAGAAACAGCTATATTTATACATCCAAAACATAAGTTAAATCTACAGAGTAGTAAGATTTCACTAAGTAGTCTTTTAGATTCTCCTTAACTCTTCTTTTTAAAGAGAGACTAACAGGAGAGAACACACCTAATACCTGTAGCTAATCATTCTTCAGAAAAAATACCCCTTATTTATCTCTGTTCACTGAAGTAGCTGTTAGTAACTCAGTTTCTGATAGGGATGGGGGCAGGTGAAACAAGGAAACACCCTAAAGCTTTTTTTTTTTTCCTTGTAGTTAAAAATTGAAAGAAAGGAACTCCACTGTTTGTTGGGTTGCTCATACAACACTAGGATCAGCAACTTTTGCAGATACCTCTCTCAAGCTGTAAGCTGTAATTCACTTATTGGCTCTGCTCTGTCATCCCTGGCACTCCAGAATGCTAAAAGCAGCCAGCCACTCCCAGATTTTAGCCCAGTGAAGACCAAACCCAGCCAAGCACAGGAGCTCCTGCCTTACAGGAAGGAAAAAAAAAAAAAAAAAAAAAGGACAGCACCAGCTATTTAAATAATCAAAGACAGCTGAATAGTTGTAACAAACCCTCACTGAATTTTCCAGAAAAAAAATCCAACACTGAATGGCAAGGAAGCAGGGAATAGATTTAGCATGTTATTTTTAAAAGTCTCTGTTAGTGCTGGCAAAGCTTTCAGAGCAAATAGCCTTGATAGACTTTGGGGGCAATAAGTTAACAAGTTTATTGGCTATCTCCCTTTCACAGGCATTGACAACCACTTATTCTATACTTGGCCAAGTTCATTAATGAGCCACACATTTTCCTCAGTGTAGATTTGGTTTGGTGTGCTGTACTGGAAAAATACACTGGAATTATTAAAGAACAGATGTGCCAATCACAGGACATTAGTTGTAAAATAACTCACCCAGAGGGTGGTGACACTGGAACAGGTTGCCCAAGGAGGCTGTGGATGCCCCATCCCTGGAGGCATTCAAGGCCAGGCTGGATGTGGCTCTGGGCAGCCTGGTCTGCTGGTTGGTGACCCTGCACATAGCAGGGGGGTTGAAACGAGATGATCATTGTGGTCCTTTTCAACCCAGACCATACCATGATAACTGTTTGATCAGGATGACCTCCATTCTCTTATCTTGCCTCAAGGTTTTAACATGCAGTTGATTAATATGTTACAGGCAGAACCTCAGCATTCTCTCTTCAGTAAGCACCAAGGCTATCCAGAGAAAGTTCAATTAGAAATTCATAAAGTTGAACAGAGAAAAAGGTCACTTACCTCATCAATTAGCTTTCTGGCATTCGCAGTTGTGTAGTCACCAGCAAAAAACACAGCCAAACACGATTCATCACTGCTCTTCTGTCTCTGCCCTCGAGTTATTGGTATTATGCTCTTCATAGCATCTGTAGAAATTCTGACAGCTTTCAGCTCTTCAGAAGTGGGCAGAGGAACATAATCTTGAACCACAGCATCCTCAGGCAAAAGGCCCCAGTTATTTTCTCCTGACACAGGAGTAAAGTCATGGATGTTGCTCCACGTGTTATTGAAGATACTCAGTCCAGCATCTTTAAACTGTAAAGCAAGCTCAGGATAATAGTACTGGAAACAGCCAAATTTCATACCTGTGGAGGACTCAATAATGGGTTGGGTGGCACAGCACAAGAATACCTCCAGCTTTCTGCAGTCCCGAGTACGAAACTGTTGGCAGGCTACTATGCATTTGCAATCCTTGCAATCACGGAAAAACACACTGCCTTTTATTGGTCCTAAAAAGATTTGGCAGTTTACACAGTCATCGATAGTGATTGTAGCAGAATGATCAAATATGTAGATACTACAGTTCTCACAGTCCTGAATGACAAATTGTTGTCCTGCTACTTTTCCAGGGAGTCGACCCACAGTTTCATCTTTTAGACCAGAAAAAGTGTAATCTTTTGGATCAACCTGAAGGAGAAAGGAAAAAAAGCACATGAAAATCTTCACGTACAGACAATGTTATAATGCCAAATGTTAACTGATTTGGATTATCTGAGATATTACAGATCTGTACAGGATAACTTGCCAGAAAACTCAAAAGAACAGATATCAGGGTGATGAAAGATCCTTTTTAACTAGGCTACTGGAACACATAGTATTGAGCTACAACAGAGAGCCAAAAAACTTCTTGATACCCCAGGAAAAAAAAACAGACAACAACAAACAAACAAACCTCACCAGAGCTCAGTTTGTTCTTTAGAAAGGAAATGGGAGGGGGTTCTAAACCATTTCTACAGGAAAGATGGTCCAGAGGATTACGGTAATAACTTGTAATAAATGAATTGGCCAACAGCATTAAAGATTCATAAAGCTGGGAAGACAGTACTTCCTTTTCAAGTAGCCTTCTTGGTCTTACGTTACCACGCCTCAACACATTGCAAGAGAACATTACTGCTTTCAAGCAGCATCTCCATCATTATGTTTGCAAACAACAAAGAGCTTGCTTGTCCATGCCACAGCATTATCTTGTGCTAACAACTCCAGCTTGTGCTAACAACAGCAGCTATGTGTTAGCTATAAGCAACAAGCAAAGATTGGCAGTGCTGGCACACAGGTCATGTTTACAGACCTCTCCTCCTCCAATCTCCAGCATTCTTCTGCCTGCAAGAGAAACAGTGGCCCTCCCCAGCACCCTGTGCTCCCAGCAGTGACTGAGGAGCCACGCAATGTCAAGGATGGCACCTGATGCAGCTGGGCAGCATGAATAATACAGCAGCTGCAGTCAGAGCACCGAAGGAAATCTGAGCTGTGTTCCTCCTAGTTATGTGACAGTCAAGGCAACTGTGCTCTCACAGAGCAAATTCTACTCTGCCCTCTTGTGAAAGCTTATTAAAATAGCACTCAGAAGCATACAGGTACCTGAACTATTCTAACACCAGATCACTTCCCAGAACTGCCATTTCAGTCCAAAGGCCTTAAGGTTTGCTGTGCTGCAGGCAATGATAAAGCAGTACAACAGGCCCTGGACAGTTCAACTGGCAAGAAATTCCTCCTCCCCACTATTCTGAACATTCACAGAAGATCAGAGACCAGAAAAAAAGTCTCTGGTTTCTAAAACCACAAGCAAGAAAGCGCATGTGTCATGAACATGCACTAAAGCAGCTCAGTCTGGATAGGTTTTGCCTGAAATAGCTCCTGGAAGCTATATATGTCTACTGACTAATAAAGTGTGCTCTTACATATATCGTAACAGACTTCCTGACACAAAAGTAAGTTTGCAGCTGATAAACCTTCTCCGTGGATATGAACTCCCGGTAAGCTCTTTTCAGCCAAATTCAGTATTGCTAGTACAAACCTGGGACAGGTAGGTGGAAGAGTTACAAACAGAACTGGAAGGCTCGAATTAAAGGCATCACAGCACAGAGACTGAGCCACACTGTATGATTAAGATTCCATCTTACACAAGTCTTGTGTAACGTTACTTATCTGATCCACTGAGCATTCCCAAGGCACCGAGAGAATTGAAGTATCAGAACTGCTTTTGGACACATTCTTCCCCAGCATCTCCTAGAGCATTCATGGATGGATGTGCATGTGTATAACATGTACAAACATAAATATTTAGTTATAGCCTTGGGAGACAGTGGTAGTGCCTTGTAACTGATACAGAGGAACGGTTACTTCCCTTAGGAAGGAGAAGTTCAAAGTTCCCAGAACTGGCAGCTTTTTTAGAAACATCACACCTACTGTGCCCTTCTAAACAAGTCTCTTCTAAATGCCTCAGAGACTGTATTAGTTTGTCCAACATTAAGTCCTCACAAAGACCCGTGAAACAACTTTCTTTTACTATTTTAATTAGGCCTAAGCAAATAACACTGGTTTGTCAGATAACCCTCAGGTTACAGAATCTCAGATGAGAGCACTTGAGAAAGAGTAGCATTGAGTTCAACAACGTTCTGTATTAATTTAGACTGAGCAACAAAATCAGCTGATTTCCACATTCAAGAGCTCGATTTTGTTTCCCTGATGCGAATTAAGAGTTGTGTGCTGATGCAATTCTTACCTCTAAGTTTGTTCACCGCTGCAGGGAGTTGGCTGATTTCTTTTAATTCCACCTGGCAGTTTTCTTTTCAAAGACCAGAAGTATTTACTGACTAACACGACCATCGGAACCAGAAGGAATGAATGAAGTAGACCTCAGCACTCCCCCTGCCACACAGGGTTACTGCCCTTAAGAGCAGTCAGTAACCCAAGAGGCTGTAGCACATCTGAGTATTTCAATCCCCTTGGGTAAAAGAAATGCCTTAGAAAAACATCAGGGCAGGATTATAATTTTAAGTACTCATTCAACATCTGTTTATATGCTTATCACTGAGCTTTATGCTTAATAGTCCTCAAGTCTACAGGTATCACCATGAGGTTAATACTCCGCTAACTCACCTTCCTTCCCCTTATACAGGCTGCACTAATTGCTTAAGTTCCACCTCTATAGCTAAAAAGCAGGCTAGGAAAAACAAAAGCAGCAGAAGACTACATTTGAAGACTCACACAGTGAGAAGCAGAGATACATATATTCTCTACCTACTTATCTGGTACAACTTTGTTGTAGAAACCTATGCACATGACAAGCTAGCAATATATAAAATCAATAGTTTGATAATTCTCCTACTTATCCTTCACACGTGTATAAAGCTTCAAAGAATTGAAGAATCTGTGTATAGTTTTGAAAGCCCTGTTCCCCAGATTGGTATAATTCCAAACAACCACAGTATTTATAGGTGTAAGTTTTAATGCTTTCAGCTGAATTTAGAGAGTTTTAGAGTAGAGAGTTCTGCATTAATAGATATAAGCACAGCTCAAGAATTGGAAACTTCTAATCAAAGTGCTATGTGTAGGTTCAGGAATAATTCTGTAAAGTAACCTAAAATAACTAGATATGGTGACCAAAAAAAAAACCAACCAACCAACCAAAAAATTGCTGCTTACACAATAGCTTTTCTCCTTAACAGAAAACGAGAAGTCTCATCTGTAGTCACTGGAAACAACAATGCTGATAAGTCTATTGCAAAGGACTGGAGAACATACAAAGCAGTGATTATAAAGCACGGAGAAAGAAGTGATGGCAAGCAAAAGTTTGCCATCAATGCTCTGAACTCTAGCAAGTTCTGTAGCAGCAAGTAACACCGCAGTATGCAGCTTTTCTTACTGTGGACAACTGTCTTGCAAGAAGGCCAGAAGCCAGGAAGGCGGGTGAAGTTATCTCTCTACAGCCCTGGCAGCTCCCACTTGGAAGACTGAGAAGTACCAGATCCTAAGTTTTCAGTGCTAGCTGTACCTGAAACCACCAAGGTCCCCAAAAGCTTCTTTCTGGTGTGAGTCCATGTTCTAAGAAGACTTGTCTAAGAAGCCCGGTCGATCAGGAAAGGAGTGTTAGTCAGCTGTGATTGCCCACTACTAACAAGGAGGCAGTGCAGTTTTTGAATGGACTGTGGCTCTCCCCTCATTACTTGTACATAGTCTGCAAAACAATGACTTTGAAATCTGTTTAAAGCACTGACACAAAGATCTTCTCTTAAATATTGCTCTCAAAAATCACTTCCTACCTTTCTAAATTATAACAAATGATAGTTCCACTAGAAATTTATATACAATTAAGAGTATGTAAGAATTGGCTGCTGACACAGTGACAATAAAAGCTGCAGTTATAGGGCAGGCACATAGACTTAAGAGGATTTATGTGCTATTTTTGTCAATAGGGGAATTAACAGAAAGGAAGCAGAAGAAGTGCATTCCAGGCCTAGGCAATTCCTCACATTCAGATTTAAAGGAGATTGGTGCCCTTCAGCACTGAATTGCAACATCCACTGGAGAAAGTGCTTGTTGAAGTTACTCACCTCTGCCTGACTTCCAGGTTCCCAGCAGTAACAAAAGCTGGAAAGAGGGACAATATCTGTAGATTCTAGCCACTGTCATACAGTTTTCCATCTTGAAGCATCTCCTATACACCTTGACTTTAAACACAACTATAACAGCCAAAAGATATGTTTCATTCTATTCTTCAGAATCCCTCCCTTCTTTCAGGATAGAACAGCATAGAACAGCCACTGGCAGACTTGTCAGAACAACAAACTGCTGCCAGATACTGCAGATAGGAGAAAAAAAGAAAGCTGGAACACTTTCATCAGCCTTACATGAAAATATTACTTAATATTAACCTGTTGACTTTCTCAGTTGGTAAATTACATTTTGAGAAACACAGCAGTAGTTTTTCCAGTGCACTGAGAAGCCTAATGTATCAGAGTATCTGATCTGAGCATTAGATCTCAGGACACCACCTCCTACTGCTTAATAACAGATAAGTCAAAAAGGTTAAAGTGATTTCATACTTGTTCAAAAATAAAGTATAAAAGCATTATGTGAAAGAAATGTAGACAATGCAAGACCTTATCAGCTCAGACCATTCCAGCAGAATCAGCAAATGTGAAGTAATTAACATAAAACTATGATTAATGTGGCAAGTTAAAGACCTGCTTGTGAGGTTTTCTTCTTTGGTTGTGGTTTGGTTTTTTGTTTGTTTGTTTTGAGTTTTATTTGTGTGTGTCCAATTTTGTTTTAAAATGTTTGAATTCAACTACCAGAGCCTGACAGTAATTATCATTATATGTTTCCTACCAAATACAGCACATCATCTGCAAGTCAATTGGCACAAAAGAAAACTTTCTGGGTAGGGAAGGCACAAAAGAAAACTTTCTGGGTAGGGAAGGCCATCTAAGCTTTGAATGTCATAACTCATCTAATCTTACTTCCTTGAGGATGAGAAACAACAGCAAAAAAGACCTCAGTTGCTTGTGTTTCCCCTCTTCGTGGAGGAGATCACAGCATGTAGCTGTATCAGCCATCTCAAAATGTAAAACCTCAGTTCCTGTCTGTACGTACCCATGTTTTGCTGTTACTGTGGTTATTATTCTGGTCCTGTATGCCAAAGCTGTTTAGTCACTCAGAACACAGAAAGGTAAGAAAGGAAAAGGGAGATCAAGAACAGAAGGGCAGTCTTATGTTGTAGATGAAATCATAGCTGAAGGCCAAAGAGATTGAGGCATCACCAAGTTCCTCTTTTGCATTTGGTCAGAAAGGGATATGATAAGCCTGCAGAATGTTAAGTAGTGATAACACTCTAATCTGTGCTCCGCTTATTTATCTGGAATCCCATAGAAGAAAGAAATACAACACTTTCTGTTTTCAGGATAAGGTCATCCTTTGATTCTTCTTCTGCACCATAAGTAATCTTCACACAGTTCTCCAAATCCAGAGGTCAGCAAACATTACAGAGATCCCAGCACATTTATGATGCAATTTGAATTTGATTAGTTTTTAACCATCTAAAATACAAAGACCTCTGTTCCCTTTTAAATAAGGGCACATGCAAATCTGAAAAGGCCCTTCAAATTTGTGCCTTTCTTTACTTCTAAGTACTCTATCAGCAGCTCATAGCACTTCATATTTAGTTTTCTACAACATAGTCCACTTTCAGGGCTACTACACTGGAGTTACATGGTCACAAAGTCTTTGTCGTACTACTCTTCAGCTACACAATACCAACAGTAATTTTCTTTTGCCAGAAGAACCCAATTAAGACAGCCTACACTGTGCTGTGCTTCAGAAGCAGAAGAAACAACTTTGCTGGAAGAACTCCTCAAGTTCAGAGCTTCTGCCAGCACAGCTGTCACATAGCAGTCACCTGGTTTCACATCCCTGTACAGACAATCATGCACACAAGAGTGCCTAGGTTGTGCTGCCTACAGTAAGTATATCAGTATAACCTGAATTTACAGGAAACCAACTGGAGCCTCTAAGCAGCAAGACTTATCCATCTGTAAGAATGTACAGATGATATCCTGCACAAACTGTAGACATTTGCACTCTGCTTGCAGAACTGCACTGCATAACCAGAACAGCATCACTGCATGAAAAGCCTGAAATTAGAACACACCTCACACATTCATATTAAAAGTAACAGGAAATGTTAATGGCTTTCAAAGTTCCTATCTTCTGACTGAGCTGATGTTTTCAGAACACAAATTTGATGCATTCGATGATCAAAGAGCCCTAATGCTGCAAGTTTTCCAACTGCCACCAATCAAACTTTGCTTACAAATACAAGTGAAACGATTAAGTATACTTACGTGTGCTGCACAAAAAAAATGAAGCAGCAATAGAAAACTGGATAATGTGTCTGAGAGAATACCTAATGCTACCACGTGAACACTGACACGGTAACAACACAAACTGTGATCAACAAATCCTGTGCAGAAAGAGCTCAGCATTCCCTCACCTAAAAGCAAGCATCTCAGCTCTGCTCTCCTGGTTTAACATACTAGGCATACATTTAAGGACCAATGAAAAGTAACGTTGCAGGGAGCAAGAGAAATGGGCTGGAACGTGAAATAAACATTCTTGAGCTGTGCTGTACCAAATTAAGCAGCTACTCTGATGGCTTCCGCAGGTCAGCAGAACAGCCCAAACTCACTGATTCTTCCAGTTTTTCAGAGTATTTCCTACAAAGAGGAAGTTATATACGCAATACATGACATACTTCCCCCCAGTGAGACAGCCTGTTTGCACTGTAAAACCCCATCTGCTACCTCCAGCCTACTTCCCACATGCTAACAGTCACCTCCACAGCAACAAGGTTCGTTGCCCTCCCAGTCCAGTGTGCCTACGTCCCAGCTCTCCACCTATTACACAGTTTCACCAGTTAGTGCCATTTAAGTAAAACAGCATATAGAAAAGCTCATACGAGTTAACCTTTAGCTGACGGATTTGCTCTGTGGTTAGGTCATACGGTTTCGGACGCTCATTTAGTCATGTACTTTGGCACACGCTCGCCCTACCCGCCCTGGGACAGGTTGTCAGCACGGCCCTCTCTCACCATAAGCAGCCTCCACGAGCACACCCTACAGCAAGCCAGAGCAACGGGCCCGGCGCAGATCAGCCTTCCTTATCCCCGGGATCCGCTCCGCCCAGGCTACGCGCACAGCCCCCCGCTCATCCCCAGCACAGCTTTTCTTAATCCGCTTGAGAGACTCAGGAGCAACCCTCACCAAGTTTAGGAGCACAAGCCAGCCGAGCTCCAACTACCACGAGCTCACGCGTCTTTCTGTCACTCGTCCACCACGGCCTAAAGGTCTGGGGCGCCCAATGATGGAAGCTCACGGCGGATCCACAGCGCCTTCTCACTCCGCCCCGCTCCCGCTAACGGGACGGGCTGCCTCGCGGCGAACGCGAAGCCGGGGCTGCCGGCGCGCAGCCCGACAGGACGCCGCCCCCCGCTCGCCCTCCCCGCCGCCCCGTACCTTGGCTCGCTGGTCCCAGCTGTACTGCGGCGCCTTCTCCTCTCCGGCCGCCGGCTCTTGGCTGGCTCCTTGCTGCTGCCCGCTCTGCGCCGGCTTTCTGCGCTTGGAGAAGCAGCAGCCCATGGCACCGGCGGCGCCACCGCCTCGGCAACCGAAAACCGCCCCGCTGGCTCCGCCCGGCCCGGCCCGGCCCGACCCGCGGGGAGAGGCCGTGCGGGACCGAGCGCCAGCGCAACGCTTCGCCGCCCCGCCCCGCTTCCGGCTTCCCCGCCCGCCCCCGTCTCCCGTAGCGACCGCGACAGCCGGCGGCCCGGAGAGGCGGGGAGATTTGTGTCTGGAGGCTGTAGCGTCGTTCCGAAACGTTTTCTCTCTGGTTCCACGGAACGGAATATCCCGAGGCGGAAGGGACCCGCAAAGATCGCCGGGTCCAACCCCCGGCCCCACACAGGACCACCCAAAATTCAACCCCTGTATCTCCTAGCGATGTCCAAACGTTCCTTGGTCTCCTTTGCCGTACCCACCGCCCTCGGGGCTGGTGAGGAGCCTTTCCCTGACTCCCAGCCTGTCCCTCCCCGGACAGCTCCATGCCACGGAGATGAGAAAGTTGACGAGACAAAGAGAGGGAGAAATCATACCAATTGCCATCACGATCAAAGTAAACTTGGCTTATGGAAAGCTTTAGAGCCTTTTTACGTTAAATAGAGGACGTGTCTCCTGCGGTAGGAGCAGGAGATAAGAGGAGACGCCCTGGAAAAGCAGCAGGGAAGTGTTCTTTCCCGAGATCGGGGCACCGAGGCCAGCAGACCGCAGGCCAGAAGTGGCTGTTAAGGCAGGAGGTTTGTTAAGCAGGTTTATTGCCTGCCCCGAGCTTTGGGTGCTACAGCCGTCTGCGTGCACCAGAGATGCTGACAGCACCATCAGCCTCTGCGGTCTTTTGGTAAGCAGGTTCCTCTTCTGTACATCTGCTTAAAAACCCATAATCGCTTCAGGACAGAAGAAATAATAGTATTTGATGCCTTTTTTTGTGAAAAGCTGAAACGCCATTTAACTAATCTACACAAAAAACTAAAACTACATAACCAGAAGGTTGCTGCCTCACATCAATAGATTTTCTGTCATAACGGAGGACTTCATAGTCCTCGTGTGGAGAGACCACTTCACTGTGCTGAGAAGCAACTGGCTCTGCAATGGAAATACCTCATCACTGATGTCAGTACCATTTCAAAGGGTTTTTAAATGCAAGAGAAGAAAGTAACTCCTGTGTTTGCCTTGCATTTGCTGTAATGTAAGTTAGAGCTAGGATTTTCCACAGTATCATGACCAATATTCTTGTCTTGCAAAATCATCAGTCCCACAAGTAATCAGGGTTTTATATGGCTACAGCAGATCGGGACATGTCTTAGGTTTTATCTCCAAACCTCCAGGCTGCTTCCTGACACCAAAGCACCAGGGCATTTCTTCCAAACCAATTTAATATGACTTATGAGCACATGACTTCTTCAGAAACTGCAAATCGCCCGGCTCAGTTCTTCATTCTCCATTCATACGCCAGGCAGACTGAACCCTCTTGGCCTTTGAGATTTGATACAATCATAGCCTGAAGTGTAGTAATATAAGATTGCAGTAACACTGTAGTCACTACCAAACATTATTATGCTTACTTTAATTTCAACAAACTGCCATAATTAGTGACTTCCCTCCTGGGGATGTTATGAAATATACCTAATTACACTGTAATACGGAGCTTTCTGATCCCCAGCTAGCAGTTTCTAGGTAACTGGAAAATAAGACATTTTCATTGTAGAGGTTACATCATAAATGATCTGGTGCAACAGCTTGGGGTATCCATGCTTTTTGTGCTGGCTTCCATCCCTGCACAGCTTTGCAGTGCAGAGATCCCAACTTCTTCCCCTTCTTTTTTCTGACTCTGCCATGCATCACCTCAAGGTGCAGGGAGGGAGTTTATTCTCAACAAACTGGAGCCTGGAAGCTTGCCCAGGCTCTAAACAGGTAGTGAAGGAAGCGAAAGCTCACAGCGTGCACATCTGCACTCCTCATAACACCGGGCAGAGTCTGTCTCTCTGTGCTGCTGGCAGCTCACTGCAGTGCGCAGAGCCAAACTTGCACAATCTAATTGTATTCTGTGTGCATGTCTTAAAGCTCTTGGAATTGTATCATTGTGAAAAATCTGCAGAATGTCTTGTTTAAAACTGCTTTTTAATCCTGCTGGTTATAGAGAAGTTGAAAACTTCACCTGTAAGACATGAAAATTAGGAAGACTCTGAAAACAAAAAGACTTTCAAAACTACTGTTCCCTAAAATCTCAGCCCATGTTTTCTGTACCAGGAAGCATTACAAATTCCATACCTGAGATACTGGCAGCTTACCTAGACTGTGTTTTGAAAAGGATTCCTAGTTAAGATTAGATTCACCCATATTCATGTGAAATTGTGAATTAAGTGTGAGACAAATAGCATATGACAGTAGCAATTCTTTATGTTGTATTCAGCACAAAGGAAGAGAAGGATGCTTTACTGCTGGGCTCACTCTCTGAGGCTGAGCTTTGATATATGATTATGGCATGGCAGAAGCATTTCCAGAAAAGATCCCTCACCTCCAGCTGCTTATCTGAGTCCCCAGCCACCTATACACTTGTTTGTACAGATGTGTGGCAAACTGCACTAGGTAACAGCCGAATATGAAAAGCAATCATTTCAATCAGACATCTGTGCATTTGAGTCTAAACAGACACTTTTTCCCTTTTTTTTTTTTTTTTAACAGAAGCAGATGATGAATACACTGAATAATCTCATACAGCAACTGTCACACATTCTGAGATCATGCTGGCCTTTTTTTGTCCCTTTTGCAGATTTTCTAATGCCAGATACTCTTGCCAGAATGAATGCCAACAGAGGTTGGTTTGGACTTGAGACCAAGATGGACAAATAATATGGCTAATTTTGCAATAAAATGTATTAGAGTCTATTTCGCATTGTTACTGCTGAATTTGGGCTTCTTCCTTTTTTTTCAAGAAATATGTTTGAAAAGCATCTTTTTTTTCCAGCAGCTCCCTGCATGTAGAATTCAACCCTGATCACTGGCAGCTTTATTCAATCACAGTGCCATTGGACAACAAGGACATGTTCTTTTCATAGCTGTCTTCAGCAAAGAGTCTGGCAGCCAGGACATACATCTCTAACACTGGGGTTGGTGAATCAGGAGCAAGAGGCCAGTGCGGCTGTGTCACAGCTTACAGTGAACAGACCCACTGCAACAAGGAAAAGCACAATCAGGAAAACTGAACAGTTCATATCTGCAAACTTTTTTTTTGTTCCAAAAAACCTTCTTGGTGTTCCCAACCTCAAATGATTTCCTGGTAAGGAATAGCACCGTATACACACCCCTTTTTCTATTGCTGGTGTTTGGGACAGAAATGAGTGGAGTTCTGAGCAGACAAGGAGTAAATTATTTAACATCCCTCTTAAAAGGATTCACAGAACTACAAGTCCTTTCCGAATGTTTTTTACTGAAGATCTAAACAGCCAAAAAATTCAGAAAGGCATAAATTAAATACTGATGGCCAAATGAATGAAAGAAATATTTGAAAGTAGACCACGATTTAAATTATTCAATACATTTGAAGCATGTATCCTGGTGTTAGGACAGTATAATGTATGACATGAGACCCACATTATCCTGAATTTTGGTGCAAGCTTTCTCTGTGGCAGAAAGTCTGCAGATGAAAGGGATTGCAGTTTATTTAAAGGGCTGCTGGTGTTCTGACTGCACTTACTGAAATAAAGCAAATTAAGTTTTCAGCTGTAAAGCACATTCTTATTTTGCAATAATCGTTTCACAGATCTTACACAAGAGCCCAGATCCTAGATCCTTTTTTGTGATAGGAAGAGAGCTGCCACAGCCTGAGTGTTGCCTCACATACACTTTGCCAGAGAAGCTTGTGTTCCACCTGAACACCAAGCTGGGGCAGGCAGGACCAGTTTGATGTTAGATGCAAATGCAATGACACAACAGTAAAATTTGTGGAGAGTATGTTTGTGGCTTATTTTTAATTCGACAGCTTATTTTTAATTCAGATAACAAGTTACAGTGCTGACTCAGCAAGGCATGTATGCACGTGCCAAATGGTTGAAATGAAGACGAGCTTTAACGGCTCCTGAAGCACAGTCCAGTAGCCTTTACTTTCTTCCTTAAGCTGTTGTTAGCAGGACTTTTCTTTTTTTTGCTCTAGGCATTCCAGTTCCCTTTGCATCCCAGTTAAAACCAAGAGGAACACTTGTCAACATGCATCTCCAGTTACTTTACCTTTTATCCTTGTCTCTAACACCCAATGTTAGGACTGCTCTGCAGACTGCTGTTCCACATTTAGAAAACATTAGAACATTTAGAAACTTTAGAAAAGTTTCACTCTGCTGCAGTCCTGGTATGGAAGAGGAAGGCCAGAAATACACCGAGTAAAGGTTGCTTGCTCTAGCCATTTGATACCTTTTTGTCTTTCACCTTAGAAGAGAAGTTGGATAGAGGCTCTCTCTTCACAAGAAGCTACATGGAGAAGACAAGGAGCAATGGGTACCGGTTGCACTGACAGACGTTTCTCCTAAATCTAATTTTGATATTGATTTATTTTTTTTTTAACAGTAAGAACTATCAAACTTCCTCCAGGTGTGGCAGAGTCCCCATGACTGTAGGTTTTTAAGGTGTGACTGGATAGGGTGCTCGACAATCACATCTAGGTTTCCTTTCCCCACAAAAAGTTGGGCCTGGCGATCTTTTGTGATCCACTGCAACCTGAATTGTACCACAATTCTATGAGGTTATCTTTTTTAGTGCCTAAGTAACTTTTTAATTGCAGGATGGAGGTTCTTTTTGTGTAGAAAGGGACAGCTGAAGCCTGGCGTACACAGTGTCCTCATAATTCGGTGGTGTGGCAGACCACCAAAAGTGATTGGTCAGAGATAGCAATGTGTTAATTTGCTGTTGCATAATTCATCAAAATTTGTTTATCTGAAGTCTTATTTTACATTGTCACACAGCCTATTGATGTTCTTCCAGGTCCAAGCAGTTAATTTTATGGTGTGGCTTTATCTATGGTGCCAGCCTGTCATGCACATTGTCTTTGTGGGTGAGAACGGTGGCTGGCCGATGTTCCCAGGGAGACTGGTGAAAAGTGAGGTCTCCAGCAGAAAGATATCACTTATTTGCAACCATGGTGAAACCCTGGCAAAATACACTCAAAGGCTATGTCTGTGCTGGACTCTGCCTACACTTACTTTAGGGAATTACACAGCATCTGTACCCCTGAACAAACCCCACATGTTGTAAGGGATCAGGTCAAGATTTTATAGAATTTCAGCAGCATCGTTTTAATATTCAAATGTTAACTGTGAAAGATTTTCTGCTGTTAAAGTCAACAAATTAAGTATTACATCTTTTTTTTTCTTTTTTTTCCTTTTCTTCCCTTTCTGTCTGTTGGCAGAATATATAATAAACATTCCAGACACTGCTTTTGGAAATACTGCTGTGTCACCGTAAGACTCTGAGGAATAAATTAGTTATACTGGTGATAGCACAAATTAGCAAGGGATTCTGCAGAGAGAGCAGGTGGAAAAAATATAAAAATTGGTATTAATTGGAAGAGTTAAAATTCTAAAGCTTGATTGCATATTAGGAAGGCTTGTTGCATTAAGTCTGGTTTTCAAATCATTTTATTTACACTGAAAGGAGGAAAAAAGGTCCAGCACAGAAACTAATACGTTAAAACAGTCAAAATGGGAAAAACTGGGGTGGCATTAAATATATGTTCTTGTGGAAAATTGATTCAGTTGCCAGAGACAGGTACACATTAGACTAATCTGACATAGAAAGGTATTCCTAACAGTTCAGATAGGTAGAAAAATAGTTTAACATTCAGAAATGAAATCCCAGTTTCTGTGAGTCTGCACAGGGATAATGCACACTCTGTATAGCCTACATACAGTTTAGGCTGATAGATCTTGACTTAAAGATCAAAAGAGAAGCGCAGTCATGGTGCACAGCTGGCTGATGAGGAAGGGAAAATAGAAGAGGTCTGAGTTAATGCAAATGACAGACTCCTCATTCGCGGATGGGCTGTTTTATACGATTTATGCCTCTCTCTTTCTACACATTCAGAAGTCATTCAAACTGCAGTAGCCTCTGTAAAAATTTGTAAGCAAGACAGGCATCAGGACAAGGCCAAATCAAGAGAAGAATAACCAGAGTTCAGTAGGATGGCTGTCTTAGGAACTCATACTTTACTCTGTTTCAAATGTATTTCAGTGAGACCTACGTCCCCAGCAAAACAGTCTATTGACTGTCTCTGTTTTTAATTAGATGAGGAAAAATCTATCACTGCTGTGCATCTTTAAGAAGTTGCATGTTTTCAGTGCAGGTGAACTATTTAAAAGCACTTTTCTTTTGAATATTGCAGTACCCACTGGTGTCCTCCTCTGCCATACAAACCAGAGCTGTGGGCAGCTTTCCTCAGCCCCGGTTTTTCTAGTTAGAGAGGCACGTCTCTCTGAGTTTGCCACCCAAAGCAATATCTTTATAATAAAGCCAATAGAGAAAAACTTTGGAATGGTAATTCGTATTCTCAGGTAGGCAGTTTTTTGGGGTAGCTAGTCTGACCCGTCTCAACTGTTCAGGTTTTTTTTGTTGAATATGAAAGGAAACCTAGAGTGAGGAATGCAGACCTAGACATTGAAACATCAGCTGTCTAAAGCCAACCTTCAAAAATTGTTGTAGGTGAATCATGCTTTTTATGCAGAAGTGTTTATCATTTATTGTTTCTAGCAGTATCCTATATGTTATAGGCACTAAACATAAACAGAACTGCAGCTGTCGGTGCCTGAAAGGGCTTGCATCTGAAAAACAGCAATTCACACACACACTAAAGAGGTGTTCGGTATAACAACACAGCTTCAAACACTTGGCTAAATTATAGTCACTTGTTAATCATGAAGGATTTATAGAGATTAATATGCTGAATAAATAAGCCTGTCTCATACCTTGAAACAAATCCACTGAAAGTGGCATTATTTAGGCATAAGAAAAGGGTTTGAAGAGTTTTGTAAAATAAGGCAAACACAATGCTAATTTTCTGGATTAATTAATGAGCTCTGTGATCAGTTTGATACATCACCTATTTAAGAAGATTTTTAAATTGTAAAGGAATTTACTTTCAAGTTCCTCTCTCTATTTCACAGCTACTCACACACCAAAGGACTAAACAACAAATTATAGAAAACAACAAGCAAATAATTAGAAAGTGTCAAGAAACAGCCAGCTCTCATGAATGAAAAAGAAGTGCACAAGAGAAAGGCTTCAGACCCTGGAATGTGAGTGCAACTAAACTTAAACACAAACAAACAAACAAAAAGCATATTCTATAAGGTGCAGCTGCAGTTGTTGAAGTGCCCGTGCACCTCTCCCTGGTGCGGCAGAGCACTGGGATACCTTGAGAGATTGCTGCTGGAGACTGCTGACTGCCTGCTCAGCACAACTCAGGCTGGAGAACATGATGGATGGGGAGGAAAGCCATGGGAACCGGCCCAGCACCTCCACAGAATATCCCTGGGCTGTCCCGGTGTGTCCTGCTGTCCTGCTGAGGCCACACCAGCTACTAACCCAAGGAGGATGTCCTATGTGAAAACGTGGTTCTGTAATCACATAGCCAAGTTCAGTTTTCTGCTGCCATTTGCTTCCCTTTCCACTGTATCTTGTATCTTTGCACAGTTTCCTCTGGCAGCAATGGTCCTACTTCTCTCTGCTGCCGTAACTCGGGCACTGAGTCACTCTTAGCTTCTTTTGCTCAAGGGGCTTTGAACCCTGAAAGGGGAAGTCAGTAATGACTGCTTCTGTTCTTCAAGGGGACAAGACCCACAAAAACAGGGAAATGGAACATTATTCTTCTGCTAACATTAAAAAAATGTTTTTCCTCAATTTAATGAATCACTGCAAGAAGATGCTGGAGGCTTTACTTCCCAGTACTCACTGCTATCCCTTCTTGCACTAGGTTGCTGGTTCCTTACTTCTCTACATGAAAATGCATGGGAAGATCAATGACCACGTGTAATTGGCTTACAACAAAAGTATCGCTGCAAGACATTTGCTCTGCTGAGCATTTGGAATTCCTGCTAAATTAAAAACTTTTCTTGGCCTTATCCTGGCAGTGGGACATTTGGGCCAGCACAGGCCTGACAGTAGGCAGAACACATTAGAATAAACTACCGTATATATGGTAGTACCTCCATAAGCATGGCTTTTCCTCACTTTTATCAGATTGCTGTATTACTTCGACAGTGCCTTGGGCTTAATGCCACTAGAGGTCATGCAATGTACTTACTATCTAAGCTGCTTTTGAAAAAAATGCTCTAATACTCCACATTTGCTAGATGTATTTGCAGACACTGCTTTGGCCTGCTGGATGTCCCTGCTTTGCATGCATGACCAACCACGCCACGATAAATCACCCTACTTTCGCTATTGCCTGTTTATTGTGAATAGCACAAAACTGGGGAAGGATAAGGAACTAGGAATATGCAAATAATCTTCACATGGAAAACAGTCTTTATAGAATGAAATATGCTATCCATTAGAATAAGAAATAAAAAGGGAACTAGAGTCCAGTGTCATATGAAACCCTGTATTAGCAGCAGCAAAAGTACTGACCTGACCACTATAATGCTGATTCTGCTAACATACCTGCCTTCGGTTTTTCCTACCTTTGTGATATACCTTGAGATAATATTGACTGCATCTTGAAGCAACTGACAACTCTGTGTTTTGATTTTAAGCTTTTTGGAGTCTTTCTCCTCCTTGCCTTTGGCCAGCAGCCTAACGATCAACCAAATAAACACGCCTTTCAATCGCATCCCTATCCAGCTCCTTCTCAAATAGGCATGGTTTGGGGAGCTGTCAGACTTCACATTCTGTCGCAACATGGCCGCTGTAATTATTAATCTGGTAGATGCAGAGATGTTGTGAGAGGGATCAACTGTTGGAGCCAACATGCTTTCCCATGGAGCTTCCCATTGTCACTAACCAAGACATTAAAACTTGCTCAGTGGCACTGTCCTCACCAGCCCATATTTGCTTATTCTTGGGAAAGAAGAACCAGCTATCAGTATTACCATTAGCTGATCTTATTCAGAACTTCTATCTGAACCTCTCTCAGTGAGGTGGCCTTGGACTCAGGTTTCCACCAAGCTGTGGGGAAGTGGCTGCTCACACAGCCTTTCAAAAAACATCTCCAGATTTCCTACACAATTTGTCAAACACTGTAAAATGTGATCAGTAACAGTCAATCAATTGTTCAGTTTTCACAGTAATCAAAATCTACAACAAAATTGTTCTTACCTCTTGGAGGTAAGGGCCACTCTCTTAAAATTTTGCCAGTCTGGGAAACTCTGGATATAAGCATTGCTACTAAAACTGATATTGCATTCATAACTTCACCAATAATAATCTCATTTCTTCATACATTAATAATCTCATCAATGAGTATAAATATCTGAACGGACAGTATAAAGAAGACAGAGTCAGGATGCCCAGTGCCAGAACAGGAGGCCATGGGCACAAACTGGCACACAGGAGCTTCCAATGAACACCAGGAGCGCTCCTGTGCTGTGCAGGTGATGGAGCAGCAGCACAGGCTGCCCAGAGGCTGTGGGATCTCCTCCTTGGGGAGCTCCAGCAGCCGCCTGGATGTGGCCCTGGGCACCCTGCTCTGGGTGGCCCTGCTGGAGCAGGAGCTGGGTCTGAGGGACCCAGAGGACCCCGCCTGCCTCAGCCATCCTGTTCATCCTGAACTGGCCAGTTCAACTGCCAATCTGTCACTCTGTGAGTAATTTATTGTCTGTGTAGAGGATTGTTTGGATTACACAAATTGGCTGTATTAGTATATTGGTAATAATTCAGCACTTTCAGCAGGAGAGTCTAGGGAAATATGACAGGCAAGTTAGACTGAGCAAACTGCTCAGTTAGTCTGAGGCTTCCTCCAAAACTGCAAAGCACAAAGTGCAGCATGTTGGTGCCATTTATCACTCAGGCACATTTCTCAGTGGATGTTTTAGGATCAAATATTATTAGAAAATCTCGTTTTCCTATAGAAAACAACAACAACAACAACAAAAAACTAGAAATTTTCTGTCTTTCTTCCAGAATAAAAGTAAAAATAAATACATTTATGTATAGCTTCCTAAGACAGATACATCCTTTTCCTTTGTATGGCTAACTATGCCTAACTCATATTTCATACATCTAGGTGCCCAATTCAGATGAAACCTAGATACTTTACATAACCTTACATGCAAACATTCACTTTCTAACCTATGCAATGCCTACAGGCACACTGTATTGAGTGTAATCAAGATTTAATCAAACATAATTTTGGCATTCTGATTCCCTATCAAGAAAAGAACAGCAGGCTTTTCCAGGAGAGCTTTGTCAAAAGATTTGCTATAGCTGTACAAATCTACTTGTAGAATACAGATAATTTTTCCCAAGCTTGAATGCCATAACACTGTGCTCATATCTTTCTCACTCTTTCATCCTTTGCACTTTAGAAGTGAAGAAACCTTCCATAGGCATTGCTTCTAGTAGTGTCCAACAGCAGAGAGCATCCATTTGCATGTTTGCAGCTTTGATGTTCAAATAACTCTTCATAGAGTAGACAAGATTAATTTTGCATGGGAGGAGGTCCAATTACGGTTCACGTGCCTCAAACAAGGCTCACTTGCTCTTCTCCAAAGCTTTTTATTATTATTATTATTCTGGCACAAGGCAAGCCCTGAGAAATAGAATATTCACTTGTTTAAATATGTATGGGGATGTGTGATGAGAACAGATCAGTGATCTCTGAGCTGCTTAAAGCAGTTATAACATTGAAAGTGATAACCATGGTGTGACCTGCAAAGAATAATGAGCTACCTTTTGCTGATGAATAAGGGGAAACCTGCTTTGTTCCTGGTAGAACAGCATTGCCTGATCTCATGAACAGCTAGAAGAGAAAAGCAGCTTGTTGGACATGAGGGAGACAGCAAAACCCGCTCCTGTGGATAAAATTCCTACTCATATTTCTCTCAGACATTTTTTATCATGCCTTAAAAGTTGTGAGATGTGACTCTGTACCAAGGAACAACTCTCACACCTTGCAGATATCACAGAAGATCTTCCTCTAGGTACATTTTTGTCTGCTAGAAAGGCTAATGTTGATTTCTTCATTCGTGTGATGAAAAAATGGTAGTTTTGACATTTTCCTTGATATATAACACCTCTACAAAACTGGTGCTAATAGAGAAACAGGTCACAAGTTCTGGTAATTCCAATAGAATAAAGATTCAAACAAATTCCTTTTTGAGCCAAAACATGACATGTTCTTTAGGATTTTATTGCAGAACACTTAGCTGTCTTTAAAAAGATGTCTGCAACAAAACATATTTTTCTGAAATCCCAGGGTGTGGGAATGTGGGAATGCTGACATGGATGGGCAGCCCACAGTGCAACCCAACTACTGCCAGAAGCTGGCAAGAGGTTCACAATGGGTTGTCATTTTGAAAGCGTGATAATGGGAGGCTTTGGCTTAAGGGGGAGAAAGGAGAAAGAAAGGAACATGATAAAGACTGCATTAGCTGCTGCAAGGTTATTCTGCATTTGAATCAACTTAACACTGCATTCTATATTACTGTGGTAGAAAATTTGAGTGTGCAAGGGAAGTTGCACAGAGACATTGCATATCAAGATAGGAATTTGTCTGATTTTCTGGTTTGTTGTAAGTGCAAGAAACTGGGAGCATTTCTCTATCAGAATCAGCCCGATGAAGGCACATTAGAGCAGTGGAAATCTCAAAATGCTTTCAGCAATACCACGTGCTACCCTTAACAGTTGCACAATACAGAAAAGATCTGGGTAGGGGCAGAAGTTCCTCAGTGCGATCAATGAGGGGTGAACAACGCTACCATCAGGAGCTCAGAGACAGGGGAAGGTGTGAAAATAACACTTGGCATTTGCCTAACATCACATTACACAATTATAGGATCGAGAATAAACACAAAGGGAGTATTATGTGGTAACTATGAATTACGTAACAAAGGAAATGATAAAACTGCTGAGCAGACTACAGGACTGTGCTTCTCGGGGTCTGAACTTGTCAATGAGAGAAAACTGGTTGGCAAAAACAATGGCATGGGCTGATCCATATCTATAGCCATGGCATTTTGGTTACATTCTTGTGAATCAATCCTATGAGTCACTCTCAAATGCACCCATTTATTTGTATTTTATACCAACATACTCCCGTGTCCCTCCAGGTATGGCTGAATTTAACTGAATTATATATTAATATATATAATATATTTTCTCTCTTGCCATCTCTATGCACCATTTCATAGCTTTAGTTTCAAGACTCTTGTCATGGAGTTACATCTAGAGTTATCTCCAGTTAATTGGGATTGAAAATAATAAAACAAGTAAATGAGAGAGAAATTGTCCAAAACCAAAGGCCTTACTCAGTGCTGAACACGAGACAGCTAAGAGAGCACATGCTGCAGAGATGAGCTGTAAGAAGAAAAGGGACGTCTTGTGACTTGCAAACAGTTTTATCTTTCCCTCTGAACGGAAAAAGGAAATGGAACAGTGAAAATCTTCTGGGGTACGTACTTCTTTTCTTCTGAGAACCAGGTGCCCGGAAATAATGATAATCCTGGAACGAAACTGGAGCATTAACTCTTTAACTCTCAGTGCTCTACAAAATGTTATGGTGTGGGATAGCGATAACAAAAATCACAAAACGATGACAACTCTGCTGTGACCCCACTTGGCGACTGCCTTGCATCTCCATAAATACATATTTCTGCATCAAGTGAGAAGTCTCAGGCAGCAAGCAGAACTAAGATCTTTGCCACGGACCAGATACAAATAGAACAAGAGAAGAAAGCAGGAATAAAACAAAAAGGCCACTCGGCTAGATGAGCAGTCCGGCTCCTGCAGTGCATGTGGCGGCCTTTAAGCAGAGGTAAGTAACATCCTAGTGCCATCTGTAGGGCACGTGAAGAAGGTTCAGTGCAGAACAGCGAGGGAAAGGCAGGCAGAGACCTACCAAGAGCTCTGGAACACAGCTGCACCAAAGAGTTACCGTGGGGATGAAGCGCGCCTAGTGGTGATGTCGCTACTCTTCCCAATGAACGAAAAGCACCACATCAATCCGCTGCAGACTCTGCCAAGCAACTCTCTTAGAAATGTGATGGTTCATAGAGGAGTGCAGAGAAGCCTGGCCTAGCACTTTTTGCTACCCAACACCATTATTCCTCAAATGATACAGTTTAAGTCAGTTAAATTATTCAGGCACCACAATACCAATCAATGGAAGTAAAGACAGCAAACCTGAGCCAGTAGGAACCAAATATACTGTGCTGGAAAGTGTGCATCAAATTCCCTAGCAACGACCTGCTAGAGAAAGCGCAGAGTTGAAGAGACTTTAATTACATCACTATTAAACATTGATCTCCTAAGTGGACAACCACGTTTCTATCACCGATTCTTTGACAGTCACATCCACGTTGTTCAAGGTAGGAATGCCCCATTTTATGCACAACAGTGGTGAACATAATTGTTTATGCAATGAAAAGAATTTTGGGACAGTACCCAGTGATGTACCGCTTTCAATGGAGGTGTCCCTAGGATGAGATCACAGAATAGTTTGAAAATGACTTCTCAGATCACCCAGTCCAACCATCAGCCCAGCCCCACCATGCCCACTGCCCACATCCCTCAGTGCCACATTCACACAGTTTTTGAACACCTCCAGGGACGGTGACTGCACCACCTCCCTGGGCAGCCTGTGCCACTGCCTCACCACACTTTCTGAGAAGAAATTGTTCCTAATAGCCAAACCTGAGCCTTCCCTGGCACAACTTGAAGCCATTCCCTCTCATCATAGGTGATACCTGGGCAGAAGTGACAAGAACAGTGCAGCAGTCCAAAAACTTGTAAGTGTAGCAAAGTTGTGCCCATGGTAGCACTGACATGCCAAACTATGGATGAATGTTTTTTTCCACAATGAACACTGCTGAAAAAAAGAAAAGAGTAAAACTGAGTTACTGCATTGAAGTATTAAAATAATTGCCTTGGTATTAAAAGAATTGCCTTGGTATTATGGCTGCTGCCTGGAGGGCAAGAGGTGTAGTATATCCAAACCACATGGATGTTGAAGGGTACAACAAACTACTGATGGAAGACTTTGCAAAATGCAACTGAAGATGCTGACAGCAGGTCAGCAGAGAGGTAGATGGAGTTATGACATCAATGTAAATTTTTTCTTAAGACTCACATTACACACAGGAACAGGCATTACTTGGTAGCACATGGTAAAGAGCAAAGGAGAAGAGAATCTGTTATGGTCATTCAGCTTTTTATTTTACAACTCTATCAGCACTGCATGTGTTTAGCACAGTACTACACAACTGTAGGCTGCTGTGAGGCTGTAGGCTGTCACACCCTGAAGACTTAAGAGGTGTAATGCTCCCATTGTAGCAGCAATGTTAATTTTAAACGTGCAATTTAACATAAGGCAGCCCGGAGGCAGTAATCTTCAATAGTTCATGTAGGTTTAAGAACTGGGTCTTCGGGGCAAATTAATGATTTTCATCTCTAAGAGGCTTACAAATGAGGGCACCACCCATACAAACTTTCACTGTTGTGCAGTCAAGCCTTTACAGATGCAACTGTACGGGGTTTTGAAGGCGGAAGAGTTTGTATAAATAACACATTTAAAATAAAAATGGGGATTTGCATAGCTGCCACCTTGAAAGGGTTCTAAAAAAAGGTCCTTCTAAACGAAAGTGTGTGCAATAAGAAGTGATGCCAGCTCCTCAAGCAAGAGGAGACAGTTGAGGGGGAGATCCCAGCGAGTACCCACAGAAAGGGTCGTGCAGCAGCATTTGGGCAGAGGACAGCCCTAACTAAAAGAAAGTCGAAGGAAAAAGTTCCAATTTTAGCTTGGTTGTGAAAACCAACTTTTCTTCCCCTGCCCCAAAGCGAGGTTGCTTTCAGAACCCGAGGCACACACGCTCTTCTCCAGCAGGGATTCTACACGAAGACCACCGAGGAGCGGTTGATTTCCTCCCACTGTCCCATTTCCCACTTGATTGTCCCACTCCCCAGAAGCAGATGCCTTTGGGCAGGAAATCCCAAGGGAGCACCCCGCATTTTAGTCATTTTTCATTTAGTCATTTTTGGGGGGTTGGACCCGATGACCTCTGCAGGTCCCTTCCAACCCCTATTATTCCGTGATTCTGCGGTTCCTCCCTCTGAACCCAAACCCACCGAACCACCAGGCGGGGACACACCGGAGTGCTTCGGGAGCACCCGAGCGTTCCCTCTTCTTTTGGCAGAACTTTCGGAAGCGGGGACGACGCCGCACGCTGACGGCCACTCATTCCCTCGCAGGTGCCGCAGAGGACAGCTCCGGCCTAGCTGCGGCTCCGCCCGGCACCGCCAAGCCCCAGCCCCAGCCCCAGCCCCAGCCCCAGCCCCAGCCCCAGCCC
>JAPSGF010000027.1:2605493-2705004 GCA_035772895.1 Perdix hodgsoniae
TCATAACACAGTCTTTCCGTGTTTCTTGTTTCGTGTTTTGTCACTTCCTCTTCAATAGAGACAGACACTGCTTGTCTGCTTGTGTTATGCTGACGTGCTAAATGTCTTCCTCTGGAAATGTGTGTTGAGATGTAAAACAACCTGAAGTTTACATGAATTCTTAATGACTTACAGGGCTGCCTTTTGATGTGATGTACAACTTAACATCCTATTTTTGATCAGGCAATGTGGAAGTCCCAGAGCTTGGCTGCATGTGCCAGACCTCACAGCTGTGTAAATGGAAGGGTAAAGGATCTTACCAAAACTGGAGATTCAGGTTCAACACTGATTTTAATTGATTACACACCATGTCATTGCACTGTGCTTATGCACAGGTTATTCCAGAAGATGCATTTGGCTTATAAAGTGCTAAATACAATTGAATTCTGGTCTTCAAGCTTTAGCAGGAATGTTGCTCTTCTGTGGCTGCCTGACCAAAGTAGTACTAATGCAAGTCATTATGGAGCAATTAAGGACTTCAGGCTTTGTTCACACACATATGCCAACTTGTGACAGCGGCTGGGATGCTCACTTTGCACTGCTCTGAGTCCCAAAGGTAAGGCATGCTGGCCTGTGCCCTCCCTGAGCTGTGTGAGGCTCTTGTGTTGAGGGCTTACCTTGCTCTATGAGGAATGTTGGGGAACTGCGAGGTGTGGGCTATATGCCCTGAGAGCACTGGAAAGAGCTCGGTGAGGGCAAATGATGGTGGCTGCTGGAGTTCTGCTTTCAGGACAGCAGCTCTCCAGGTGTGTGGATATGTCCTGGCTGTATCGCAGCCATCAGGCAACTACCTTGTCCCTTTTTGTAAGTGACAACTTAGGCAACTGGCAGCACACACATAACACAGGTGTTGATCCTGCTGGACTGCAGAGCTGCTCTTGAGCTGCAAGCGGGCTGCACCTTCCAGCGCTGTGGGCTGGCTGCTTGCCCTGGTTCTCACTTCTGCTCCTTCTATTGTGAGCCTCTCCCTTCTCAGCCCTGTTACTTTTAAAGGTCACATGCTGCCCAAACAGTTCCATCAATACCTGGCTTTGTAGCATGCAGGCAAGTTGAAGTAGCAAGGTCACTTGTTACACCTCTAATGAAAACTGTATATCTGAAAATAAAAGCAAGACTGGACTTCTGTTTGAGAAAAGACAATATGTGAAGGGTCATGAAATGTCAGCTGCCTCTTGCAAATGAGAGATGAGAGATGTTCAGGAAAAAAAAAAAAACAACTAGATTTATTCTGAAATACTCAGTATTAGACTAGATTCTCTTATCCAAAGAGCAAATACAGAAAGGCCTGTCCTTATCGCGTCACGCTGCAGCGCTTGCTGTTCCAGTTCTAAGCTGCAGACATGCTGGAGGTGACCTAATGCATCTCCATGACCATCAAAGTAATGGCAGTGTTGGCATTTAATAAGCCACTTTTATGTAGGCATTCTAATATTAGATTTAGGAGCATAACTCCAAGCACTCCATTTCAAGAGCACTGTCCTTTGGCAACCTGCACATTCTTTTAAATTAGTTGATAGAAACATTCCAAGTGAGTCTTGCTCCATTTGTTGGCTGCTCAGGATGTCTGAGTTGTACTGCAGATCTTGTTTCTGAGCTTACTTTGTGGTCTGTGACCAAGTGAAATTTCACATTTTATCTTTGAGAGATAGCAGAAATGCTGCATCTCTGCTATGAACCCACTTCTATTTCAGCTCTGCTTTTCAGGTGGGGTCATTGAGTAGACTGAATGTTTCTGAAATCTCTTTGTGATACAATTCAGTTACAGTCCTCAGGACAATGGTTTTTTTAAAGTGTTTTTAGTAGCAGTCAGTCTACATCAGTTAATATTTGTTGGTTAATGTCAGCTTTCCAATGTTCTATCAAATCAGCACTGGTCTACCTTTCTGATCACTGGTTTGAGACGAGAAGAGAGAAGTGACGACCTTGTATTTCCTGTGTGTAAGGAATCCTTACTAACCCTCGCTGGTAGGGTAACTGGTTACTAAAGCTAGTACTGCCCTACAACACCAGGCTGTTGTTGCAGGAGAGAAACAAGTCCTGCAGAGCTCATACGTGTGCTTGCCTCGTGCTCGTGTGTGCCTGCACAGTGCATGGCTCTGCTGATAATGGTGTGCTGAGCTGGGGACAGGTAACCTGATGTCTGGTGCATAGGTTTGTTGTCAGACAGCCATATTCTTCTATAGTGCATTACAGTAACTGTAACTGAGTCTTTTCTCAGTTTTGTAAGATTTTTTTTTTTAAATGCTTTCCAGTTTTTCTTTGCCAGTTTGCAATAGAAACAGAACTGTAAACAGATCCTCCAAGGAATCTCCTTAAAAGAATTCAAAGCCTGAGTTCCTCTGTAAATGCAGAGCTCTTCCAGTAGCCTCAGTGCTTGTTTTAGATGAGAAGACTGAAAAGGGGAAAATGAGTGAGTGTATAAAAGCTATCAAGTCCTACAGGCTGCCCAGAAATGTTTCTTGGGTGCTGATGGTATCCTCCTCTCAGTGCTGCTTTACTTAAGAATTGAACTCTATGCTTCTGGGAGAAGATGAATGTGACTGAACAAGTCTGGGTTTTCAGCTGCCTCATTTAGCTATGGTGAGCTGGGACTTTCCTGTACAGGTAACAATAGAAGGATGAGAGGAAGCATTTTCTTGTCCATAATATGAGTGGTGCATAAGCTCGAAGCTGAATTTGCCAATGTAATGTTAACATAAACCTGAGGCAAAGTAGGACAAGCAATCTGGACGTTGTTCTTTCTGATATTTAATTTAAAAAATGAATGTGCTGGACAGAAGTGATTTTTTTAGCAGTGGCCTCTATTGCAGTGTCTTTTATATCGCTTTCTCACTTTGGGCTAAAGAAAGACCAAAAGCATCATAACACCAAAGTCACCTTCACATGCAGCAATTAGATGCACAGCGGGGTGCTTTCAGAAGTGCCTCTGGTTCATCTTACAGCCAGTCTGGGGCAGTGCCTAGGTGCTGCAGTGCAACCTGTGAAACCTCGTTCCTATACGACCGCATGACTTGGGCTCCCTGTCATAAGTAGAAACTATTGGGGTTCTGCTGGATGTGCTCCCAGCCCCTGCTCTTGGCAAAACTGCTCCCTTTCCAAACCTACTCTGTGGAGTAAAGACAACATCTTAGAATTGGGTGAAGCCTTCCTCTTGCTCTGTTGGGGAGATTTCCACTGCATACTCCTGCTCTCTGAACAACCACTTTCTTATTTGTGAATGGCTATTTACAAGGGTGGATAGTGATAGGGCAGTGGGGAATGGTTTTAAGCTGAGACAGGGGAAGTTTAGGTTAGATATTAGGAGGAAGTTTTTCCCTCAGAGGGTGGTGACGCACTGGAACAGGTTGCCCAAGGAGGCTGTGGATGCCCCATCCCTGGAGGCATTCAAGGCCAGGCTGGATGTGGCTCTGGGCAGCCTGGTCTGCTGGTTGGTGACCCTGCACATAGCAGGGGGTTGAAACCAGATGATCATTGTAGTCCTTTTCAACCCAGGCCATTCTGTGATTTTAAGATATATCTTCTCTCATTCATTAGAAAATAGAAGTGTGGAGCAGGAGCTGCAAGTTCAGCCATCCAAAATAATAAATAGGTGAGACTCAGAGCTGCAGTGTGTTAAAGGACATTTCCTACTTCGTGCAGATCATGCAGTTGCTATCTAGCCTTTTGCAGCTTGCTGCATACCATGGGTCTTCTTTCCTTGCTGACTGCTGCGAGTTCTGCACTGAACTGCTTCTGTGTGTTGAGGAGAAAACCTCAGTATTTCTCTCAAGGCTGTTATGTCCACTTTGACAGAAATAGTGGCTTGTGTGTGTGTGTGTAAAGTGTTTTAGTAAGTCCTGGTTTGTGATTCAGGATTAATGCTGTATCCCCATTTATGACTGAACATAGCCTTTCTCCTGCTTTAAACTAAGTGGTGTCTGTTGAAAGGAATGTGATACAAGCAATTATTTTTTAGAAGGGTATTTATCTTGAACAGTTTTTACCAGTGCTGTAAAAATGCACAGTTGTTCTCAGCAGATCAGATCTCTTCTGTCTCTGCTGAAGATGGGTAATTTAGTTCAAATGTACTGCTTTTTTCCCCCTATTAAAAAGCACTTCAGCCTGCAATTAACTGAGTGTGAACGAATAAAAGAGAAATGATATAAAATTGCTTTTTCACTCATGCCCTGATATCAGACAATTCACTTCACTTAGAAATGCCAAAAGGCCCCTAAAAGCGGTGAGGAAGGAGCTGGATTTTATCAGAGTAGAGATGGTCAAAGACTCCCCCTCAATTAAAGTAGAGCAGAAAAAGCTGAACTGTGCTCTTAGCTGAGGGAGGCATGTGTTGTCTGTGCTTTCTTCCTGACTCTAGCATTTCATATTTAGTTTCAAAAGCTGAGCTTAAGCTCTGAATTCCTCTTGATACATCTGCAGGTGTGAGAAAAGCATGGAAAAGGGTTGTACCCTGACCTGGTGTATCTCCCAGCTACTGGTTTAGCTACTGGCCTTGCCAGGGCCGGAAGGTCCTGCCGGTGTCTCCAGGTGTCTGCAGATGTCTGCATGCCTTTCTTCTACTTAAATAAAGAACATCATTTTAGGGAAAAAACACATTCTCGGTAGTAGCTTTTCTTTTTCTTTTTTTTTTTTACTTGTTCTCCTGCTCTCTCATCATGAAAATGGGGGGCTATTCTTAAACAAAAATAGGTGTGAAAACAAAAGAACAGAGTGTAATGTATCCCAAAATACAATTAACTTGTCTGTGTGTAAGATGACAGTAGTGACACTGTGGCTCTTTCCATTGGCGGCTTGCTGAAGTGAGGTGTTCTGTGTGGCTGGATGTCCTGTGTGTGTGTGAGATTTGACACAAGTGCCAGGTGTCCTGCAAGGGATGTGGCTAGCAGTCCCTTACATTTATCTGTGAGATAACGTGACTGTATTCCTTAATCTGTCCTCTCAGTGAGCAAACTAATGGTGTTGAGCCTCAGCATTTGCCACCTTCTGTGACTGGAGAACTTACTTCCTTGAACTTTACTGAACCTACATGTCTTCTGCTGTAGAGCTGAATACTTCCAGAATTATTATTCAGAAGTCTTCAGTAGTTGGGCTTAATGGATTTTGAACTGCTAAATGTAGAGAGCTCCTTGGCTGGTTCAGAGGGACGTGCCACACGGCATGGAAGGAGCATTTGCAGGAGCTGTGAAATGATGCATGGAGTTGGGATCACTGGCTGCATTGGAGTTCTGCAGTTCTGGGAAATAGAAAAATAAGCCAGGAGGAAGAAAACTGGAACAAATGCTTCTGTGTTGTAGACGTGGTATCCTGTCTTTCCTCTAGCACTGTCTGATATTCATGTATTCAGAGAAGAGGACAGTAAGCATGTGAGGCTTTCCACAAGCACTTCTGTCAAGGGACAGAATGCAGGGAGTATATTCCCATTGGGCACCATTTAATGGGAGTAGATTTTTGAAAGGAGGTAAGTGCCTTGGACACATGATGGTGGAAGTGAATTATCCTGAACCCTGTAGTAGACTTTCAAATGAGTAACTGAATATCAGTGCAATTTTAGCCTGGACATTACTGTTTTTCATCTCTTGGCAAACAGATTGTGAAGTTGATTTTTATCTCTAGGAACTTTTAACCTTTATACCTCTTAAACCATGTTTGCATGTGTTAGAGCAATATGTTTGTTCTCCGTCCCAGACACATTCTTCAAACTTTGGGAGCTTGAATGGAAAGATTCTGTTTATGTACCAGCTTTAATTTTTCTCTGAAGTTCTGGCTTATTAAGTTGTCAGGGAGTTTGCTGCTTCCAAATCTGTCTGTTGGACAAGGAGTCTCTTCAGAACACACAGAAGTTTCTTGGGCTTTCAAAAATCCCATGGGCAACCAGCCTCCTGATCATCTTTTATAGGGCTTTATGGACGTAAAACTAATGTTTTGTTTAGCACAACATGACTGGAGTAAGCTAGTGAGTGGTTTCCTATGGAAGGTCTGCTTGTTGAACTGCAGTAACTAAATAGAATTACTGCAAACTCAATTTTTAGATTTGCCTGCATGAAACAGAGAACTGACAACACACATCTTGATGATACCCCCCTTCCTTCCCCATGTATTATCTTCAGAGAACCATAAAAAAGAGTTTATTTCTCTTGCTGGCAAATTCTTGAGTGTATTTATTTCAACATTTCCAATTTCAGACCCTAATGGTTTTGAAATCTCTTCCAAAATGTATAAAGTATAACAGTTATTCCTCCTTCTCCCTACTTCAGACAAATAATTAAGGTTCTCATTCTGTCAGATGCTTTCATTGCAGACACCTGTGTTTTGTCAACCTTAATTAGGATTAGAGGACACTTTGCATTAGATATTATAGGGTACATATGGCAGAGGCCCTGTGCCCAAGATCATAAAGTCAAGGCAGGAGGTGCAAATACAATGTATTTTGTTTGTTAACACTTTCCTGATGAAGCTAAAACTCTGGTTCAGGTCCATAATCTTTTAGTTACTGCTTAAACTTACAGCTGTATTCTTTTTATTAAACAAGCAGTACCTACCACAGAGGAAATTAACCATCTAAACTGTTTGGTTTGTTGCCATCACTGGCCCAAGTCATGGTTTCTCTGCTACCAGACAAGCTGATTTTCTGTCGTTAGGTTCCAACTCTGCCACAGCTCTGAGGAAAAACTGGGGAGTCTTGGAAGCCTGATGGGTGGATTTCCGTGGTCTGCTGTACCCCTTCTATTTTCACTCAAGGGGTGCTGACATAAATACGGGTAAATTTTGCCCTCCAGTGTTTCCTTTAGGTTTGACTGTCTGTTTCTGGTCTTGTTTAGGTATCCTGAAATTTTATTCATTTTTGTGGAAACCTTTAACTCTTTCTTTGTGTGTTTTTTTTTTTTTTAACCCAAGATGTAGCCAATAGTATATTTTAATGCTGACAATTTTGACTCCTGTTTCTATACCAAGCCTAATTTTTCTACCAAAACTAAAAACCTTTGCTATTTTCCCTGCCTCTTGTGACCATGCAATTGGCTCAAGAACAAAATTGTTGAAACAACCTTGTGGTCAGACACTGCCCAGGGAGGTGGTGGAGTCACTGACCCTGGAGGCGTTCAAGGAACGTTTGGATTTTGTGTTGAGGGATACGGTTTAGTGAGAACTATTGGTGATTGTTGGACTGGGTAATCTTGTAGGTCTTTTCCAATCTTGGTGTTTCTGTGATTCTGTGATTTTCTACCCCTCTGCTGCCACCATCTTGTCTGTCACACGTGCCTGATCCTTGAGTGCTGCTGACGTGATTTGTACTTCTCCTGCAAACTATTAAAGCTTTGTATGTTCTTCCTTGGCAACTATATGTATGCATTTATTCCCATGTAACAGCAACAGCTCAAGCTTTCATTGCAACACTGATTTTTTTTTTTTTCCCCAATGTTATCCAGGTGATGGAGGACTGTGTTCAGACTTATCTTTTGCTGCAGTGTTAATCATGAGTAACTCTTTTGTTCCTCTGTTCTCAGCTGTCCTCGTGGTTCTGTGGGTATTGTTATAGATTTTTCATTTGTGTTGTAAGAATCAATGCTTTTGTGCTTCATCATTACAATTGTCTCTAGGAATATTTAATTGTAATAATTGTTTGATATTTTCTATTGTAACCTGCTATAGGCTATATGAAAAGCAAGACCAGATTTTTAGTCCTTCAACTCATGGAAGGCTTCAAGTTTGGCTTGTAGGCAAATTAGAAATTCTTCAGCTGTAAGAAGAAAACTTATACAGAATCACAGAATGGCCTGGGTTGAAAGGGACCTCAAAGATCACGAAGCTCCAACCCCCCACCACCACCACAGGCAGGGCCGCCAATTCACTTAATGCTCTTTACCACTGTTACGCTATTGAATTCTTTTGAAGTGTTGAGTGAGGAAATCAACTCAATTTGTAATGCTGGATTATAAGGAGTTGGTAAAAGTAGGGTTTTAGTGGATCTGTTCTACTGAGATCTTTAGGATCCTAATTGCAGAAAAGGTGGTACTTAAGAACAAGAACTGCCTGCTTTTGCAGTGATGGCAAAGTACCAGGATCCAAGTCCTGCAGTGACTGCATTGTGTTTTCCTGATGCTGAGATCCTTGAACTGGTCACATTCCTGACCCACGTGTGCTCCCACGTACTACGTGCATGCTGCAGAGCTGAATGACTCTCTTTCCAGATCAGCCTGTTCTTGGGTAACACTATGTGTCTGAGCACAGAACCTGTTTTCTGATGCTTCACTAAATCAGTTGTGGCATTTTCTTTGTACTTGATTTAGTGTGATAAATACACTTTTAAATGTGCAGACAGTATACGTAGATAATTAGACATTTAGATATATGTATTTTTTCCCCCTAAAACATTTGCCTAAACAATCTTAAGCGTCATCTTCCTATTATTCTGCAGCATAATAAACAGAGGCTATGTGTTACAGGAAAAAAAACATCTATAAATCATACACTGCCATTGATCACTAATTTATTTCAATTTGATGCATTTTTAAGTAATCATTATTTATACTCCTAAAATTCACAATTCTTAGATACAGGCACTTTACCTGTTGCGTGGTATTTGCTTAAGAAACTTGAAAGAGCACCTGGTTGACAAGTCTAAATTTCTTAGGAATCCCTGGGTGGGCAGAGAGAGGTTCAGTGATGCTCCCAGGAGAGCTTGTGCTTGGGGACTGCTGTGAAGGGTTGGGAAGACATTACTGATTCTTGGTAGCAGCTGTCCACCATAGGTCTGTTCCTTATTGCTGGCCTTCAAAGTTGAGGAAATTAAATGCAAAAAAAAACAAACCTTCTTGTTTCTAAAATGCTAAAAGTTCACTTTGGTACTGTAACTTAAGCTGTTGTAGTTCTGTGGATTTAGGATTTTGCTACTGGGATGTTGTGTTGTATTTGTGTTCTGCTGGATTAGTGGCTGCACTGACAAGAAAAATCTATCATTTGGGGTTTGACGTGCTTGAGGATGTAGCTGTTTCATGGTGAACTTCAGTGAACAGGTGATTAGCTGGTTCTGAAGAGGTTGCCCACCCTGTCCAGAAGAATTTGCTGAACAAAGAGCAACAACAAGAAATGCCTGCCTGAGCTTTATCTGCAAGAGAAGACTTAGCCAAGGAGGAGGCAGTAGATTGAGTCAGATTTATTGGAATGGGCTGATGCTAAGAAGACAAGCATATTTTTATATTGGGGATGGAAAAACAATGGCTGAAAAAGCAGATGTTGTCTTAAAAGGGGAAAAAAAAATAATCAGTGGTTTAAGCTTTTCATTATGTTCCCGTACTATTTGGCAGACTTTTCTACATAGTCTTTGGGTCATGTTCCAAAAACCTCAAGTCTTTGTGGCTATGAATAGAAAATCCTGGGGGGAGAAAAAAGGCTTTTCCTCAGGAGCTTAAATGGGGAAGAGGCTTCTGGCTGAGACTGGGTTTATTCTGTGGAGGTCTGTGTCTTCTCAGTAGGAGTGTTGAGGCAGTGGCCAGGCTGCCCAGGGAGGTGAAGTCACCGTCCTTGGAGGTATGGATGTGGCACTGAGGGATGTGGTTAAGCAGGCATGGTGGGGATGGGCTGATGATTGGACTAGATGATCTGAGAGGTCATTTCCAGCCTTAAGTATTCTACGTCATCATTTCATAGAGCACAGTACCAGTTGCACCTCCTCCCGACTAACACGACTAAATTGCTCAGCCCATAAAAATATTTTTAGTCATCTGTTTACACCACTCCTTTTTTTTCTTCTTCATACACCTACCCTGCTTGATACGCCTAGCAAACCTGAAGGGATGGCATGATAGCAGGGAACAAGGCAGGGCACGTGGCAGGGGGGTTGGAGATTCCAACCCTGGCCATTCTGTGAAGGGAATGGCTAGGCTACTGCTGCTCATTAGCCTAAACTGAGGATCTGTATTAGTATATTACTCATAAGATTTTCTTGGTCCTTTATTTCTTTTAAATTTGCAAGATTTTAGTTACCATTGTGATGGGAAAAACATGGTTCACTCTGTTAACTTTTAGTCAAATCTCGCTATAGCTCTGGAAAAAGAGACTGCTGGAAAAAGCCAGTCATTATGCTGATTTCTGAATGTATAGTTTTTATACGCACAATATCTGCTAGTTGTTTTATTTATTTATTTATTAATTACTACATTTGTGGTGTAAAACTGGGCTGATTGTGATCTGATGAATGCTTTTCCAATAATCTTACAGTTCCATCTGTCAGCATTTGGTATGAATAACTGGGCACACCTTGTCTATTTTGCTGCTACAGCAATCCTGTAGAGTCCAACAATGGCCATACTGTAGCTTTCCTCAAATGTTCTGCAGTTGCTTCTGGAATAGTTTCTTCTGACATAAATAATGTAGTGGTAGTCCAGATAGTCCAGTTGCTTCGGTGTGATAAACAGCTCTGATCTGAAAACTGATCCTTCACACTTGTGGTCTTATATAAAGGTGTGTGTGTGTGTGTGTGTGTGTGTATGTATGTATATACGTATGTATGTACATATATATATGCGTGTGTGTATATATATATATGTATATATAAGGTGTGTGTGTGTATATATAAACAATTATATATACACAAACAACTTCCTGTAAGGAGCAGCTCCATAATTTGATCTTCCACTTATTGTTGCTTAACTAGTTCATATTTCATAACAAGTTTTCATGCTTAAACTGATACAGCCTCATTAAAAGCTTTGAAAATAAGAAGTCCAGTGAATGTATATCCACTGGTTTATTGTGTAATCTATTTTTAGAATTTGGGAGATGGTATTCTATTCACATCATGTTACAGCAAAAGTACTGTAGCAGCTGGTTTGCCTGCTGCTGAGGGAAGGTTCGTTGATGTGGAAATTCTCTTGAATTCTTTGGCGTGAATAGGCATCACAGCAGTAACTTAAGAGCTGCTTTAATTGTTATGGCTTCAGAACATATCAGTATCAGGACCTGACATGAACTTACTGTCTGTGTAGAAGCAACACAGTGTTCCACAGTGCCCTGTAAAAGCACTTTGGTATACCAGTAATCTAGCTCTATTTTTTGTCATTCCCTCTGTCTGTGAGTTATTGATCCCCAGGTAGAAATGGGTGAGGAAAGGTCGTCATATTGTGTAATAGGGAGTGAGGATGCAAAACAACTTTATTTATACAGAAGCATTTTGCAGCTTTTCAAGTACGGCATCTGAATGTTCTAGTGCTTTGTAAATGCTTTTTTTACTTAATTTCCTCTATTTTCCTGTTTTTTTCAGAGCATGTACCTTTGTGCAGATCAGCAAATCTTCAATAGCTGCTTTGAAAAGCCTGGATTTTCTTTGGATGGGTTTATATTGTAGCCCCATTGCTGTTCCTTACAATCCAAAGAAAGCCTGCATTCATAAGGCTTACTGCATCTGTGAAGGATGAAGAACAAGTGGAATGATGAACTCTGGTGGCCATGAATGGTTGGATTGTCCCAGACACTTGTTCAGTTGGCAGTATATTGTGATGTATTTGGGCTGGAAAAAACGTTAGCTTTGGGGAACATACTGGTTTTATTAAAAGCATAAAAGAGTACTCAGAGGGAATATATTCTAAGACAGCATTTGATATACTAGTGTATCCTTCACTCAAGTGTGATTTGTTTATTTCTCACTGAAAGCTTGTAGCTTTAGATTTCAGTTCTACTTTCTGTTGTTAGCTGTGCTTGTCTTATCAGCCAAGTCTTACCAAAAAGCTACTTGCAGTTTTGAGTGGGATGCTGCATTTTTTTGTCATACCAGGAACAGCAGAGAAGGAAAACCTTATCTTGATTAGCACTTGAATGGATTCTGGAGCCTGAAACATTCTCCGTGTTCTTAGGTGGTATTAGTACTGTGACCAAGAGTGCCATGCTTTAGGTGTTTGCTTTGCAAATTCCATCATGGTGGCTGACAGTAAATGGTGTTCTGATAAAGCACTTCAGTGGTCCTATTCTCCTCTATCACAGATACTATTCTCCTCTAGGTACTGTGGTGATGAGGAGTAACTGGTCATGGGAAAGCTGCTGTACCGTTGTGTAGCATACAGCGACTTCACAGTTGCACCCATACCAGACCAACTAAATAGAACTGCATGTTAACAGCTTGCTCTTTGTATAGCAATCTAGTTTAACGACTGCCAGTACTTTAAAGGTTAGGAGTCTAGTATAATGTCACTTAAAGTAAAGAATTAGAATGAGTTTTTTTGCAAAGCATTTTGTAAAGTATTGTTAACTATTGTGCCAGGCACTGACTGCAGATCAGAGTAAATTTGTATTCCTGACTAGGGCTTTCAATGCCATCATTGCTAGGTGATTTAGGAAATGCCACAGACCAAACATAGCACTTGTGTTATATCAATTATTTATTGCATGCAAACTTAATGTAATGATGTGAAGAATATTTCGGTTTTGTTTTTTTGAATTTTCTTTATGGAATCAGACACTTCAGATGTTTTGGTTGAGTCTACAGGCAAACCCTGGAGCCTTTGGATGCTCACACCTACTGAAGTGGAAAACATTTGTGAAGCTTTTTGAAGACTTCTATACTTAGACCTAGACATACAGCCTTTTGCTAATGGTGTCTTGCTAATGACAGTTGGTTACTAATTACAAGTCTTGTAAAAAGAATTTTTTGAACAGCAAACTAAGATCTTGTAAATAGTAACTAACTGAGATACTTGTGGGGAGGAAGTTAGGGAAAAAATTATATTTCCTCAATGAGAACACAGTGTTATATGATACATCTAAGTGTGTATTTTTAATATTGCTGTAATTCAGATTTTCAGTGATATCACCTTGCATGATGTACTTTTCTGCAGATCTCTGTGAGTGCATGCGTATTCCCTGATTTGGCAGGAGTTCATGTGACTGCCTTTCCTGATATCAGACCATCTATCGTTATTGCTGATAAAAGCTGCTAACTGAATATTTGTGTTTCTGTAAACACCAGTTGCTAAGCTGTTATCTGTTGGGCTTGATTTACATTGCTGTATTCACATCAGATAACTTTTCTTTTGTGTTCCTTTTTGATAATTTTGGTAGGTCATAGAATCGTAAAATATCCTGAGATAGAAGGGACTGACAAGAATCATCAACTTGTGTTTGACAAATCACAGCAAAGGAACTTGCCTATATTGTACATTATTGCAAACTAGGCTTCCACACTACTTCTGGAACTGAAAATCAGACTGATGTCCAGTATTCCTGTATCCTGGTCATGTGGACTCCTGAGATTTCTTTCATCAGGCCTTTTGGAAACTGCAAAAGCAAGGACTGTCAGATTCCAAAAATGTACTGGACCAGCCTGTGCTTTGCATGTGTCAATTCTAAGGGCATCATCTGCCTGTGAGCATGCCTAGCCTATGTGTCAGCTGCTAACTGTGCTAGTCAAATTGCATTTTTCCTTGGGATTGTTGACTTGAGAGGTCCGTCTTGTTGATGTGGTAGTCTCTGAGCTTCAGGAAAGGAGCTTGGGAGTGTTACGTAGAGGTCTCATGTCACACATCTCTACTGAAGTTTTCCTTGTTCCTTTTCCTGTTCTTTGGAGATCTTATTCGCAGTCACTGGAGAGTTGCTGAACTTTATTAAATCCTGTGATGTGCTTGCAGGGCAGTGCTATTACTCCATCTTGCTGGTAAGAAACGGGCTAAGAACAGGATGAAAAACATTAGGTGAGCCTTTTCCAGTTGTCTTCTTATAGTGCTTGGGATGGGGATTTTGTTCTCAGTGTGATCCCAAATATGCTTTTAGCATATTTTCAGCTTGGAAAGCCTGGTGTTCTTGCAAACCATAGCTGTAAATACTTACTGATTCAAAAATGCAAAGTCATGGCCTTTGTGAAAAGTCCCTTGTGGTTTCACTGCTCAGGAACTCTTAGACACAAGCTGTGAATCCAGCTCTGCGGACAGCATGGTCTTACTATAAGACTATTGGAAAAGACTCCCTTTGGTGATATCTTTTCCTAATTTTACCAAACAGAATGTGTGTAGCAGCCTCCTCTGAGTTATAATTTGTCTGATCTTAGAGTAAACCCCAGCAGATGCATGTTAGATTGTGGCTGGGCATCAATTTTTATGGTGTATGACTCAGTGCAATACTCTTCTGTTCTTTTCTGGGAGCAGAGGAGGTTTTCCAAAGCAAATTGAAATGAAGGTTGCTGCACTGTATAGTAGGAGTGGGAAGCTTTAAGTGCCTTACAGAAAAGCGTGGTGTTGGAGTTGAGATAAAATGACTGTTACCAAGGAGGGAAGGTACAAGCAAAGGAGTGCTGCTCCAGGCAGTTCTGGCTGCAGCTTCTTTGCACATTGTTGTTGGTGACTCTTCTTGTCTCAGCTCTGATGGCTCATCGTAGTCCAGTCTTTTTTCTCCCTGTTTGAGCTGTAATTGTGCCCTATCTGCTCCACAGTCTGTAGGTATAAGTGTCCCATGAGCTTCTGTGCTGAAGTTTTAATCAGGGTGAATGTGCAGCCTAAGTAGGTGCTCATTGTTAATCTTCCCACTTCCAACCAATGGCAGAACTGTGGTATGGGTCTCTTTGGAGAGGCAGGTAAGCTAGTGCAGAGTTTTTCTAGTATTAGTGATCTCTTAACAATTGCAACACAAAATTTTTACAGTTTAAATCATAGGCATTAACAGGGATATGTCTTAAGCCTAGCAAAATAACTAGTACAAATTTTGTTTGACAGAAGTTGCCTTGCCTTTATGAGACATTTAGTTAGAAATTGGAAGTGTGGATTGTCATTTTTCCAACATAAATATTTTCTGCTCTTTGTTTGCCAAAAATCCAAAGTTACACTTTCATACAAGTGTACCTCTTACAAAACCTGCAACAACATAAGGTGAGGATATCTTAGAGACCAGATCACTCCGGCTGTCAGCATTGGATTGCGAAGTCTTAAATCTTGTTGGCATCTCTGCAATTTGTCAGGCCATAATATTTAATAAGCCTGATACACAAGAATTTCAGAGATGAAATTGTCCACTTGATGCTGAATGGCTCCCTCAGACTTGGTTATTTAGAGTGATCTGGTCCCTGAGTGTACAGAAGGTGATTGCAAGGTGCAAGCCACATCTGTCAGTTAAGTCGCGCATAAAGGTCTGCTGATGCTTTGGAAAAGAGCTGCTGAGGCTACTCTGTGAAGACTAACTTTTTTTTTCTGTTTTTTTTTTTTTTTTTCCCTGCTCAGAGCTGTGGGGAATCCCAGTGAAATACGGAGTTAGAATAAACTGGTTTAAGCAACCTTTGTGAAAATCAGAGCACTTTCGCTTCCAAACCTGAAATGATTTTAGTACTTGTTTTATCTTTGGATACACAGGAGACAATCTTCAGAATTGCTGATTGTCTGCTGGGACATATTAATGGAAGTGAAAGGCTTTTCTGGAGGTTTGAGTTAAGCTTTGATTATTTCATTTTCTGTTTTAGTTAGGCATGGAAGCTGCAAATGGTTTGTAATATCATCTTGTTTTTTTTTCCTAATATATCCCTGGAATTTAACTTGGCCTTGAACTTCAGTTTGACAGTTAAGTCAGTGCTTACATTTCAGTGTGGTGATTTATTTTGTTTGCAGTTGATTACTGCTATTTTTCCCCACCCATCTTGATGAACAACCTGAAAGATGAGTATGTGGGAGCTCTTAGAAACTCCTAATGGCTTTTAAAAGGCAAATCATTAAATAAGAAGTCTTTTTAGTACATCAGAGACTTCAATGTCTGTAGAATGAGCTTACGTTTGTAGTACTTTTTTGTAGAGCTTTTTTCAAATGTGAATTGTACAAAGGGAAGCCTATGGAGTATAACTCTACTCTGTGGCTTGTTAAAACACAGCACGTGTTTTCTTCTAGGAGGTAAGAACTAACCTGTTGGGCTGAAAATGCTCCATCACTGGTAAGTTGGAAAGCTCTAAGAGCGCAGCTAAGGCAGAAATTACTTTCTGATTTAGGGTTTGGAGTAGGATTGGGAGGAACGGTCAAGCCAAGGGTTTGACTGTTTTCTTTCACTAGCTTGTAAGCTTGAGCTCTTGGGAAGAGATGAGGACTCTTTTCTACTGGCTATGGGCAAGAGCCATTTGTTTTACCTGGATGAGGGGATTGAGTGCACCCTGGGTAAGTTTGCAGATGGCGCCAAGCTGGGAGGAAATGTCAATCTGGCAGGGGGCCCTACAGGGGGATCTGGAGATCTGGACAGGCTGAGGCCCGTGAGATGAAGTTCAACAAGGTCAAGGCACCACTGTGCCCTGCAACACTTCTGGCTTGAGGCAGGGTGGCTGGAAGACTGTGTGGAAGGACCTGGAGGTGTTGGTTGGTCATGGCTAAACATGATCAAGCAGTGTGCCCAGGTGGCCAAGAAGGTCAGTGATATCCTGGCTTGTATCAGAAATAGTGCTGCCAGCAGGAGCAGCAATGTGAGCCGTTGTGAGGCCACGCTTCAAGTGCTGTGTTCTTGGGCTCCTCACTACAGAAAAGATGTTGGAGGCCTTGCAGCATGTTCAGAGAAGGTCAACGAAGCTGTGAGGGGTCTGGAGCACAGGTCTTATGGGAAGTGGCTGAGGGAACTGGGATTGTTCAGTCTGGAGAAGAGAAGGCTCAGGGGAGACCTTATCACGCTCTACAACTCCTTGGAAGGAGGTTGTGGTGAGGTGGGGAGTCAGCCTCTTCTCCCTCATGACTAGCAGTAGGACTACAGGGGGTGGCCTCAGGTTGTGACAGGGGAGATTCAGGTTGGATATTAAGAACACTTCCTTCTCAGAAAGAGTGGTCAGGTGCTGCCCAGGGAGGTGGTTGAGTTAGCATCCCTGGAAGCGTTCAAGAACTGTTCAGATGTTGTACTAAGGGATGTGGTTTAGTGGGGAAATATTGGTGATGGATGGGTGGTTAGACTAGATGCTCGTGAAGGTCTGTTCCAACCTTGGTGATTCTATGATTTGTCCCTGTGGACTCCCTGGATGTCAGGATGTTCAGGATGGCTGTACCAGGTTTGGTGGAGGCAAAATAAAAGCTTTCAGAGTTGTCATAGTTAAACTACTTCCAGTGAAGCAAATCTGCAGTCTTGTTACCAGTGTGGCTTGCTATTAATTAGTGTATACACACTGCCATTAATATACAAGTTCATACTGTAAGCAGTCTCGGTGTAAGTACTTCTTTAAAGTGAATTGTCAAGGGGAGGTTTTTCCACGTGTTCAGATAATCATGTCTCCTAAACAAATAGTCTAATTCCAGCATGTAATTTTTAAAATCAAGAAGCTTTTGTAAAGAATTCCATGTACTCTGAGGGCAGCTCTCTTTATGAGCAATAATGACAGAACAGTAGAATGACTAGGTGGTGAAACTGGCTATCTACATAAACCAATTTTTTTTCCTGTTATTTAAAACTATTTATCTGATATCAGAGTCCACATTGCTATTAAATGAGGTACTGTTTTTATGGTTTGAGAAGGCAGCTATAGGCTAGACAAAATGCATTAAATGGAATTGCATGTTATTGTGACTGGCAGTTGTTCTATTCTGTCAAGCATTTTTAATCTAAGAAAATAGTATATTTGGAGAAGTGAAAGTGCTGTGAAGACAGAAATAGAGGACTTGGAATTTTCTTTAAATCTGAATGGAAAATTTAAAAGAAAAGTAATGTGGCTGGTTGATTAAAATAGAGTCATGTATGCAAAAATGGTCAAGGACAGATTTGTGAGCAGCAGTTTCCTGGCCTGGTTATCCTCCATACTACCTTACATGCGGGTGCTAGCGAGTCCCTTGTCCTTTACTTTTGCAGAGGGTGTGAGTTTAGGTTTCTGATGACAAACGTGTAAGTTGCCAGGTTTTTTATACATACAGTGTGCACTAGTACTTTTAAGATCACACTGGCTTCAGCAATTTTATAACCAAGCTTGTCATAAGTAGTTAACCCCTTGTGATTGTATTGATGAAAATCGTGTAATGAGAAGAAAGGTAAGGAAGTTTGGTGCGTGTTTTAATGATAGTGGAAATCCAAAAAACAGCATAAATGGCTATATACAGATAAAATGGTTAGAATAAATGCAGACTTTTGCAATGTACTGTGTTTCTGCACATTTAAGTGAGATTAGCCTTGGGAAGAATATTTTATTCCTTCCTTTTTTTTTTTGTTTTTGTTTTTTGTAATGCCAAGGGGTCTTGCAGCTGGTGCTTGTAATATTGGTAGATGCCCTGGATGTCAGTGGGTCAGATTTTTCAACTCACAGCAGGGATTGGCTGCTACTCAGCTGAAATAAACCTGATTTTACTAAATCTCAGCTGGCACTTTGTGGACTAGGAGGGGATGTTACCTGATAGGTTCCCAACCATCTTTTCTGGTGAGATGTGTCAGGGTTTGAGTCGAGATAGGATGCAGAGACAAAGCAAGTACTGTTTGGGCCTCAGGTCTGTAGTGAGGAGATTGAGGAGGCGGGGAGTAGGAACTGTAAGGGTGAGCTTGGTTAGAGGAAGACTGCTATAGCTGAAGGCAGGAAAGCCAATCACAAATAGGAAATAGTTGATTAATTTGATCCTCTATTTAGCTATTTGAAAGTACTTAGAGGTTTTTTTTCTTTGGATTTCTAGCATGTGAAGTGGGATGGATGTCAGAGTATCTTAATCAGCTGTCAGATGGGATTGAGAGCTGTGCTTTGCTTGTGGGAAGGCCATGGCCACACTGCGCTTGTGCACAGAGCAGTCACCCAGAAAGAACACAGAGAGAACACACAACTCCCAGCTCTGCTCTGGGAGACCTCTGTATGGAGAAAGCTGTTCCACGAGATGGAATAGGTCTTGTGTTGAGACTGCAGGTGGATAGGGGATGTTATAATGAGACTTCTGTGATGTGGGACTGAGGGGCATGGTTAGTAGGCATGGTGGTGATGGGTTGGTTGTTGAGCTAGATACTCTTTAAGGTCAGAAGAGATCTTTATGATTCTATGTTCACAGAAAGCCATGGGGTTGTTGCTTCCCACCTATTCTGCTGGCTATATGTGTTTCCCAGGAAGCCACAAGCATCAGTCTTACAAGCATCCATCAGCCTTCTAGTCATGGCTTCGCAGCTAGGGGCTTGCCTCAGTGGGTGGGATTTCCTTGAAAATTCAGTTGGCTTGCCAACTTTCTCTTCTGTGGGTAGGAGGTTATTTTGTTAATAGATGGATGTGGCTTGGAGCAAAAAGGCTTTGGGGAAAAAAAAACAAGTGCTGGATAGCTGTCCTTGAAATAGCTGAACACTTTTAATGCAGACTTTAGTTTGTTTGCCTTGGTCATGCATCTTTCCAGTTTTTTTCTTAAGACTTTACTTGGTTCACTGTTCAAATCAGAAGCTTCCAGAAATGTTCTTCAGGATGAAGGCTTCTATACGCTTTGGTCACTTTAAACTTTTAAATATTTTTCAAATGAGCAAAGGCCTCTGGCTCTGGGATTTTAGCAAGAGTACAAGTTTAACTATAGTTAGCAGCTCTCCTTGTAGCTATTGAGGAGTCTTTGAAACCAAAGCCATGCAGAAATGAGTATGGGAATGGCCTCAAGTTGTGCCAGGGGAGGCTCAGGTTGCATATTAGGAAAAATTTCAACTCTCTAAGAGTGATGAGGTGTGCCCACAGAGGTGATCGAATCACAGACCCTGAATGTGCTCAAATACTTAAGTGTTGTAAGAAGGGACATGGTTTAGTGGGGAAATAGGTGGGGTGGGATATGTGGATGGTTGGATTGGATGATCTTGGAGGTCTTTTCCAACCTTTGTAATTCTGCGATTCTGTATTTCCTGCCCCTTCTGTCTCTACCCTCTCCCTCTGTCAAACCCTCAAATGACAGTGTCAGTAGAGATTGCTGTTACTTAACGAGTTTCTGTAAGGTTTCAGATGGAAGCCCAACTTATTGCAGTGGCGCAATAGTAACTCTTGCTGCTGAAGCTTTATATTGGGATGTGTGTGGTATAAGTATCTGGGCTTTTTTTTTTTTCTCTTATAGGATAGCTTAACTTCTTGCTAGTGCCTGAGACAGGTGATACTGTGTAGTTTTATTTTTTATTTTTGGAAGTAGTTTACTGTTTTTTGGTTTTTTTTTGGACTCTGAGGAGTTTTTGGCCTTGTTTGAGGTATGCCAAGCATTTCCAGCGTATATACACAAATGGAGAAAAAAGCAGTAAAAAGTATGATTGAGTAGACAGTTTTCTGTTGGATGCCATAGAGCTGTTCGTGTTGTTTGTTTTTGTCAGGGTGCCTGTCAGTCTGGTCCCAAATATGTTTAGGGGAAAAAAATCTCAGTGTTTGAGTTTTCCCTCATTTGATTTAGAAGCCTGGGTTCAAAGATGCTTCAATACTGCCCCTGCAGAAGGGCATTGGGACCACTGGTAACTGGTGCTCTATAATGAAGCTGCTACTTCATGAGTCAGGAAAGACAATTGCAGGGTGATTGAAGTCACCCTGTGTTTCTGTGGTTGCCCATTGCTGCTTGTGCTTATAGGAATGCCTGGGGCTTTGGTATATGTATGATTTTCACTGCTTTGGGCTTTCTAGCTAAGAAGGAATACTTACATTTCTGAAAGTACAAATAATCTTTTAAAATGTTGTATATAAAATACCTGACAGCAAATACTTTATTAAATATGTTACCTAAAACAATGGTTGTGCAGTAAATGAACTTGAAAGCACACAAACAGGGAGAGCTTAATTGCAGGCTCTTATCTTGCTGATAATCTCTAACAAATATTTGTGCCATCTGTAATGGACAAATACTTTACAGCTGCAGTACCTTATTTCTTTGTTGAGTGTGCCTCTTTAAATTGTCCTCTGTGGCTCATCCCATGACTCCACTGAGTCACTACTGAGGTTGGGAATTGGCAGGAGCCTTCACTCAGTCCTGTGCTGGGACCAGAGGCCACATGATCTTACCACAACACAGCAGTCCCTTCCATGACCAAGCTTTCAGTGTGAGCTGTTGAATATATGGGTTTTGCTCAGTTTGTATTTATAGTAGTAGATTCCAGAGGGGGGAGGGGAAGGAGAGGCAACGCATGTTATTCCTGGTCACCTATTTGCTGAGTACTTATGATCACATTTCTGGGTTACTGTCTTGCTAATAGTGCCTACTCATCCTTCCCAGTTAATTGGAACACACTACCGTTTTTGCAGTTATAACTGTCTTGTATAGATTTTGAACTGTGAAATGCAGTAATTTCAGATCATGGAGTGCTGGAATTCCAACACGGTCTTCTGTCTTCTGATAGTTATATTTTTAATGACCTTTTTTTGCTATCTTAAATTTATTCTTTATTCAGTGGTGATGATAATGGGATTAAAATATATCTATTTTCTTCTTTCGTTCATTCTTTTGACCATGTTGCTATGTGAGTAGGTAGATCATACTAGCGTGACATGACCTGAAAAAAAATATATATCCTAGAAAAATAATAATTAAAAAAAAAATGTCAGAACAACCAGACATAACAGTTAGTCAGATGATAGTTTTGGCCGCCAGACACTCCTGTGGCCTTTCTGGAAAGCAAGGTTTTAAAGAAGGCAGACATGTGCATGCTGTGTGTGTCTGGCAGCATTAAGTCAACAAGTTAATTTGATGTTTGGGTACTGTGTAGTGTCTCTGTAACTTTTTCTGAATAATCCTTTTATTTATTTAAATTGAGAGCTATGCTTGCTTTGGCTTATTAGGAAAATGCCCTTGATAGTGCAGCACTTGATGTCCTAGAAGGAAGAATTAGTGCAGAGCAACATTATTCCATTAATGTTGTTTACTGTCTTTTTATGTCCTTATCTAAAACAATCCTAAAGCAATGACAAAGTGTGACCTTGAGTCTGTTGTTCAACCTATCAGATTCTGGATATCCCCAAAGTTTTATTCGGGTTTCAAGTCCTGGTATCATTTGCCTCCATTCCCTGTTGAAAAATGCTCTTTTACTGAAATTCAATGAGGGCTCGGAGACAATGCTTGTATTATTTTCTTTGTAAGAAGCATTGAAACTTCCTGATAAATCACTGTGAAATTTGAAGTGTGGTTTGTCAAGTTTGGAGGCTGCCCCTTTATGAGGAAAAGTAATTTCTCTGGTGGTACTTTGGGTTATTTGAAATAACTGTGGCATCTCAATGCACACAAACTACCATCCTCTATTAAAATATATTGTGTGATAAGCACTCTGTATTCCTGGTTTTCTGCTCTGAAGATATTTGAGCAGGGCTTTCTTCCATTCTTCTTGACAGATTTTCCTCCAAACTTGTCTGCAAGCTGGCAAAAAGTTCAGTTTGAGAAAATGGAGGAAGAATCATAGAATGATTAAGGCTGGGAAAGACCACTAAGATCACCTAGTCCAGCCCTCGACCCATCACCATCATGCCCACTAACCATGTCCCTCAGTGCCACATTGATATGTTTCTTGACTCCACCAGCTCCCTGTGCAGCCTGTTCACATGCCTCACCATTCTGAGAAGAAATTGTTCCTAATATCCAACCTGACTCTACCCCGGCACAACTTAAAGCTGTTGCCTACCATCCTCGGAAAAGAGGCCAATCTCCACCTCACCACAGCTTCCCTTAAGGTCGTTGTAGAGTGCAATAGAGTCCCCTCTGAGCCTTCTTTTTTCCAGACTGAGCAGTCCCAATTCCCTCAGCCACTCCCTGTAAGACTTGTGCTCCAGACCCCTCACAGCTTCGTTCTCCTCCTCAAGGCTCAAGGGCCTCAACGTCTTTCTGGTAGTGAGGGGCCCAATCTTGGACTTTCACACGTGGAGAAATTCTTTTGCCTTAACTCTCAAGTATTTCTTTTGCCATCACCTCTGACCACTAGAAAGATGGTGCCGAGTGCCTGAGATACACTGATACACTGCCCTGCCTGCCTGGCTGTGCTGTGAAGGGGAGGCAGGCTGTGTGCTAAAGTGCAACTGGGCCTTCTGCTGGTGGTGTTACCCAGCTAGATGATGGCTTGGCTTAGTGTTGATATCAAAATGCACTGCTTTTTTAGCTAACTTTTTTTTTTTAACTGCTGCTCTTAGCATGTGCTTTCTCTTTGCAGCATAAAGTACTTGTCTGAGGGGTTTAAATGTCTGTAGGAAAGAGTGCAAATTGCAGGACAGTTTAGACTGGGGGGCCTCTGGCAAGGGTCTCATCCAACCTTCTGCTCAAAGCAGCCTCTGCAGACTGTGTTGCTTAAGGCCATATTTGTGTGAGCTTTGCTGCATGCAAGAATAGAGATAAGCTGCCCACAAAGGCTGTATTATCTTGGTGCTTATCCACTTTGCTGTTTTTTATATATATTTTTTAGATCTTGTTCTTCCTTTGTGTTGCAATACATTTGCTGCTGTTGGTCCTAATCTCTGCATTTTCTGAAGTCTCTCTCTTCTCTGTTTTCCCAGTGGGTAGCTGTAAACAGCAGTAAGATCTCCACTGAGACTCCTTCAGGCAGAAATACAGTTACAACAACTTGTACTTGATGTGGATAGACCCCCAGCAGTCTGTGCCCAGGCCTTTTCTAGGACAAAAGAAACAGTATCTAAGCTGGTTTTAGATCACCCATTGATGCAATTCACTGATTCACAGTTTGAATTCACTGATTGAGTTGTGTGTCATGGAGTGCAGATGCCTCCAGTTCTGAAATTTGCCTGCTATTGAAGCTTCCTGAAATCTCAGGGCTAATTCTTCAGCAGGGAACTTGGCTGGAGAACCACTCAACTCTGGCCTGGGTTATGTGTATCTGTCTGACCTACTGAAGAGAAGGCTCTGGGGTGACCTGATAGTGGCTAATTGAGGACTGTAAGAAAGAAGGGGGCAAATTCTTTGGGCTGTTGTTGTAGGACAAGAGGAAGTGGTTTCAAGCTAAAAGAGGGAGATTTAGACTGAACTTATGGAAGAAGCTTTTACAATAAGAGTGATAAGACAGTGGCACAGGTTGTCCAGGGATGTGCTGGATGCCCCATCCCTGGAGGCATTCAAGGTTGGGCTGGACAGGGCTCTGAGCAACCTGATGTAGCTGTAAGTGGTCCTGTTCTTTGCAGGGGGGTTGGACTAGGTGGCTTTTAAAGGTTTCTTCCAACTCTAATCTATGATTCTGACTCCTAGACTGACATTAGTGACTTCTATGCTCAAAAGAAAAGGAAGGTAAATATACTATTTAAAATGATGTTTTCTTGGATTGTTGTTGACTACACCTGAAATCTAGTGGTCCTACTATCACTTGTGATTCTTTTTAAAAAGGAAAATGGCAGTGCCAGCGTAATTTCCAATAAGATGTTCTTTATCTACCAGCTGCATGACCAGCATTATACAGACAGTGTAGTGGCATAAATACTTTCACTGTTAACAGTGAGAATGCAAGTCACGCATCGAAAGCAATGCATTAAGTATTAATTTTTGAGATTAGCTTTCATGAGAATCCTCATGGGCAGTGGTGCCAAGTTGCCCTTACAACAGTTATCACAAGCAACTTATGGCTTTTCTAAAATTTTGCAGTACTTATAGCTCCCCTGTAGCTCTTTTTGTCTTGCAGCAGTCCTGCAGTAAAAGGTGGTGCTGGGTTAGTGGCCCTTCAGATTTCCTTCTTGACGAGCTAAAATGTTCTCAAGCATTCAAATATTTGCTCTATTGGTCCACATTCTTCATTAACTCTTCATCAGTGAGACTGTGTGAGGTGCAGGGGCAGCATGGGGCTGGCATACTGATACTTTTGTATTTATTCTGAACTTCCATCCCTCCTTTCACATTTAAATAAGCAGTACTGCTGTACTGAATTTGTGCTTGTGTTATCCTAGAAATAGCTGCTACAGTAAGTGTAGAGTGCCTCACTAGGTTTGCCCACTGAGCAGTTCAAGTCTTATTCTCTTCTGTTCTTTTTCTGCAGCTGTGACTCTAATGTTCCAGAAATGCTTGAAGTCAAATATCTAGAGAGAATTTATAAAGGATGACCTTGCCCTCTGTATAACACATGACGACAGGCAGCTTAGGAGGGCATCTTTTCTGAAGCTGTAAATCAGGCTGTTCTGTCTGCTTAAAAAGCACTCTAGTTCTTAGGTCTTTAGTTGTTTGGGACCTTGGGGGGATGGCTAAGTAGATAAGCTTTCTTAATGTTATTTCATCAGATGAAAAAAGTCTGTAGAAGCGATCTAACAAGTCCAGGAACTTTTTAGTCTGTAGAAGAGCGGATGTTCATTGGAACCATAAATGCTTCCCTACAGTTTTCCATAAGGACTTTGAGCTTGTTTAGAAAAGTGTTAATGACTTGAGGCTCTCTGCAGCTCACTTCTGTCAAACGTGCCTAGCTGGCACACTTCACTTGAATGCTCAGAACCTGCTCTTTATGGACTGTGTGATAACTATAGCAGCATGCCTGTGCCTTTGTGAGATTAGGGATCTGTTCCACTCTTGTGACTCATCTTCTGAGCAACCAGTTGCCTGGTTGTTTTTTCTCTGATGACTCTTGCTGTGGGATTTGTGTGGCCAGTTTGGGCCTCACATGTTTTCATACCTATTTCCTTTCAGAACTGAGCCCTGTGCAGTTCTAGGCAGGACTGAGCCCTTGCAGCACCTTCCCTTGACCAGCTACCACTGCTTCTGATGGCCTCCTACCTTCATGTTGTCCACCCCAAGGAAAGCTGTAGCTGCACACTTCAGTCTCGGCTGCATCCTGATGTTTTTTCCTGCAGTTGTTGTGGGAGTTGTAAGATAGCAGCCTGACAGCAGGGATCGGATGTTCCTTAACTTTGTGGTGCTTAATGTGAAGGATGTCCAGTTTGGTATTTTATCAGCAGGAAGGGTACAAAACAGGATATTTCCCAGCAGCTGTTGTAGCTGATGGTTAAAGTATGTTTAATCTCAAACATTAAATATGAGTTATGGATATAATTGTCATGTACTTGAATCCAGACTTAAAATTGCAGCTATGCTTTATTATGGCAGAGAAAATGTATGACTGAATTATATCCAGTTCTGTAATATAATCACATCCTGCTCTGTAGTGCATCCTCCTAATACAATGGCAACAAGGGTTTCCCATCTGCTTTAGCAATGAATTCACTGAATGATGCTCTCTGAGCCTAAGAGGCTGCTAAGTCTATCCTCAATATTCTCAGCTTAGTAGCAGTACAGAGTTGGTTTTGTGCCACCATTGTGTATGAGCTAATCTATGGAGTTTTCTTTGTTGCTTCTGATTTACTGCAGGGCTTTGGCAGATCCTGGTTAGCTGAATTTCTAAGGCTGAACATCTTCCTGATGTATTGCATGAGCCTAGCCCTCTCTAGGGATGAGGGGAGTGAGAGCAACAGTAAGTTTTGGCAGTCTGACTTGTGGGGTTTGTGGAAAATGTCTGTAGCCATAATTGGCAGTGCAAATGGCTTGAAGTTGACTGGCTATAACCTGTCATTTTGTGCATAGCTGCATTTTTTATTGCATCAGTTAAGTGTAGCTGTAAAATACTCTGGGGTCGTATGGAACATGCTCTTTAAAGCTCTGTACTTAAATTGTCAACACTTTGAAATGTCAGTAAGCAGTCTTGTCTTGCTGAAGAGTTTACTTCCCTGTGTTCTCTTTGAGTACATACTTTTCTAAATAAATAGTCTGTTTTCTAAGTAAAATACATTTTAATCTTCTCATTACTTTTTAATGATCTTGTTGCCATTATGTTCTCCTGGGGACTGGAGAATAACCACCCACTCAAGTGTCACAGCTACTGTATTGCACCTTCTTTTACATCAAGACTGTTTTTCTACTGTGAACCTGAAGAGAATGGGGAAGTTGGTCTTTCATGCTTTTTTTTTTTCATTACAGTTCAATTACTCTTTAGTATACATCATAAGGTTACATTTTTTGGTGATGTGTGGTTTCTTTCTTGTTATACCTCATTGATTCTCTTGTTAATACCTGTCAAATTTATTTACCATCTGGAGAAAGAGATCTGTGGATGCAGAGTGAGGATCACAGAGCAAACCCAGCTCTAAGTACTGACCTGCCAACAGAAGGATCATTTCTTTATTGACAGTCACCCATCATCACCTTTCAGCCGTCTGCAACAAGGAGTTGCAAGCTCGGTACAGGAGTGTCAAATCAGCTTCATGGATTTTTAATCCTTTTCTTGTAGGACTGATTGTTGGGGTCATCTTGAGATACGGCACTCCTTCTTCCAGTGGCCGTGATAAACCCCTGAGCTGCTCGCAGGAGGACAGGCCATTCACAACCCTGCTGGTCAACGTCAGCGGGAAGTTCTTCGAATACACACTCAAAGGTGAAATAAGCCCTGGGAAGATTCACAACGTGGAGCAAAATGACATGTTGCGAAAGGTGAGGGTAGGCATTTCTTGTGGATGTGTGTTGTTTGGCTGCATGCTTTTCCTTCTTAATGCTCTTAAATCTACGATTCCCTTGAATGGTAGTATCAAATGTCAGTATTTTTGGCGGTAACACCACCTCAGTGCTTAATTGAAAAGCACCTTTTGTACTTCGTTGCTGTGCCAAAACTGTTGTGTTGCTACAGTGTAGTACTTTCCCAAAGCCTTTGAGTGCTGCTGGAGACTTAGCGTACACTTCTTATATCTGTAGAATTCGTGAAAACCAGCAGAGCAAGAAAAGCCTGATGCTGCCCTCTATAATATGAGGTATAGAAGGAAATGAATTGTCACTGCTTCCTGGTGTTATTTCCTTGTTTTTTTTAATCTGTTTACTTTCAGGAAATAGTTGCTGGTTGCATCCTGTAATCCACCAAATTAAACAATCTGGTATTAGAAATGAAACTCATCTATCAACTGTTGCTCAGATCTGCTATTTCCTTTCTTATTTTATCCAGTGGCAGGATTAAGCCTCTTCAGTGTATAGCTGTGTAGCAAAGCTAGACTTTGAAGTACGGAATTGACACTTCAGGATTGTGTCTTAAAAATATTTTCAGTAACTATGACGAGGATGATTCTGAATGACTACGAAGGTGCCTGTTTATATGTACCTGTCTGCCATAGACAGCTGAAGTGAGCTGACACGAGCCCCATTCTAGGTGTGCACACTCTCATATTAGTCTTCACTAGTCTAGTCTCACGTGTATGCAGGTCTTGTTTGAATTATAAATGATTGGTTCTGTTCCTTTGTCTAGTATAGTCTTTCATGGATATCTGCAGCATCCAATGAAACACTTGGAAATGATGGTGATTCCACTTTGTGGAAACATGGACATGACTTGACTGGTTGGCAATAACAGTGCGCTGGCTAGATTCAGGAGGAAAAAAAACAACAAACAAATGTCTAAATATAAATTTGTCTGCAAATACATGAATGCTGTATACAATTAGATACCTTTTCTAGCATCATTTCCATTAGAATTAATTTTATTTCAAAAAAGGGACTGTGTTTGGAACTGTTGCAAGACTGTCATCGGTGATGAAGGCAAAGGCTGTTTTCCTAGATGCTGTTCCCTATGGAGAGCTGCAGCTTTTTGCTGCTGTATCCTTATAGGGCTGAACAGTAATTTGGAGGATGAACTTGGCCAATTAACTGTTGTTTCAACACTTAAGCATAGTAACTATCAAAACTGAAAGAGGAAAAAGACAAAGTGTATGATTGTTTCTAATTTGTTTCACATTTTATTTATTTATTATTTTAGGTTACATTTGACCCAGAAGTTTTTTTCAACATTCTGTTGCCTCCTATTATTTTTCATGCTGGTTATAGCCTGAAGAAGGTAAGTGTCATCGCCTAATGAGGAAAAGTTCTTAATGGGAGACTGATCTGTTCAGGAGTGCAGTCTCCATTTCAATCATTTGTTTATATCAGTAAGAAAAATCTTGATTTCCTCCACAGATGTTAGGTCATACTGTTTTAAGAGAAAATACTTCATATATACATGCATATAAACACGTGTGTATATGCACACTATCAATACATTAAGTTGTATCTAATTTTACTAACTTGTTTTCCTTTGTGCAGTAGCAGAGGTTGACATTAGTTGCATTTGAGATAAAAGATATGCAGCTACGAATTGTTAGATGTCCAAAATGCAGTACGTTATATTGAGAAGTAGAGCCAAAACTGAACTCCAGTGGGAGTGTTTCAGACTCTGGATAATGAAAGGGCCCAGATTGTTGTTTCACTAGAAGATGATAGAAATTACTCATGTGGTGCATGTTTTTAGTTTTGAAGCTAGGTCTTACTTACTATATATCCTATCTATATACATATTGCCAAAATTTCGTTGGACAGAATTTGCATTGCAGTAATTGAAGAATCCTTCTGGATTGTAGCAATGAATATAGGTGTAATAACGCACTCTTTTTAACTTCTTTTTTTTAACTTATTTAAACTTTTATTTCTTTATTTCTTAAAACATTTCTGTTTTATTTTATACAGAGACATTTTTTCAGGAATTTGGGGTCGATTTTGGCCTATGCCTTTTTAGGAACAGCAGTCTCTTGTTTTATCATTGGGTAAGTGAAATTTGTGATATTCGTCCCTTGAGTTCGTTGAGCCATTCAGATAACTTTAATTTTGTGATCTGTTTGATTGTTATTTCTGATTCTTCCACTCAAAATTAAAGCATAACTTTGGCTGAGATTTGACTTCTAAACAATACTGACCCCAAAACAATATTGCCGTTTAAATCACTTGACAAGTCCAGAGTACTAAAGAGCCAGTGTTCAGTTTTTGATCTTATGTTGTAGCCCAGAATGTAACCTTTTTAGACTCCTGTTAGAATTAACTTCATTCTGAATTGTAGGCACTACTTGTAATAGAATCTTAGCTATCAAATTTCTGGAGATGTCCTCTCCGTTTTGCATGTGCACATTCTGTCTCTCTCCCTCACTGATATGAATATCTACATCACTTTACATGTACGTGCACATTTGGTTTAAGATGGTCATGTTAGTTTACTTGCATACAATCACTTACACAGCTAATATTATCATGTTCTTGGTGCACGGATATTCTGAAATTCAGAAATCCTGAGTTTGCATAGGTGACTTTGGTTTACATCTCTCAATTTCACTAGAAATACTTTAAAAGCTATTCTCAGTTCAAAGCTCTTTCTCTGCGTACTGTGATGGGAGAAGCAATACTGGGGGGAAATTTGAGCATGAAAATGTTCCCTGTGGTGGAAAAAGGAAGCAGCCTGCGGAGTTTGTGCTGGTTGTATGAACAGAATTCCTGCTGTGCTTACTTTATATATGCCAGATCATGTCTCACTCTTGACTCAGTTCCTAGAGAAGAGAGGAGACTTTATTTTGAGAGCTTAGATTGCAACACTGTCCCACAGAGCTCCAACGTAACAAAGCCCACCTGAAATATTGTTGCTCATGGTTTTTCTTTGCTTGTTTGAAATATGCCAACTTGTTCTCTCTTATTCTCTCTCTTCAGGAATCTCATGTATGGGGTTGTGAAACTAATGAAGTTGGTGGGACAGCTCTCTGATAAATTCTATTATACAGATTGCCTCCTCTTTGGAGCGATAATATCTGCCACTGATCCAGGTAGCTTGCTGAGCAATTCTTAATGACCTTCCAAAATGATCCCATTGCTAGGATAGTTGGCTGTATAGCACAAATATATTAATGGTACTTTATTTTTGTTTATGTTATTCTACAATCTCTGGTGTTCTGAAATACACAGATTCTGGGTGCTATGAAAACTATTCCAGCTATTCCACCAAACTCAGTTTGGTGATTAGGTGATGGTGTATTTGGGGGCAAATCCAGCTTTCCTGGTCATTATTCATTGTTAATTATTTTTCCCCAGCAGACTCTTTTTTAGCATGTTTCAAGTTTAGGGCTGAAAATAAATTACATTGGATATTAGGACTTGTGTGTCTTTGTTGCATCTGACATTTGACATTTTCAGAGCTATATTTGAAGGCTTTCTTTTTTTTTCTCCTTCAAAATGAAGTTCATGCTATACAAGTTCAAAGAGAAGAATGCTCTTCTGCAAAGTAGTTTGAGCTTTTGGCAGAAAATTGAGTTATCCCTCTAAATCCAGCATGTTCACAAAGGTGTCTGTGCTTGCCAAGTCAGTCTGGAGTGTTGGTGGAAGAGCAGGGATGGAGTGCTGAAGTATGAATCGTGACATTTAAAACAGATTATTTGATGTGCCTGGTGTTGTTTGTTGTGAAAATGGGAAGCAGCTCCTGTAATTGAGCAGAGCTCAATATGGTTGCACACTGTTTTGGCCTTCATGCAAAAAATGGCTGTGATTTTTGAAGCTTATATATGGGAGCATTTGAAATCATTCTTTCATGTCAATCTGGAGCCTTTTTTGAAAGGACTGCTGTAAATATTTAGCAGTCTTGCCCATTTCAAATCCTGTGCAAATGCACACTCTTGAGGCACAAGGTATGCTTTGGGGAACATTTACAGCCATTAGTGCAATGATTGAGACAATAAAGCTACGTCAACAATCCACACAGCAAGAGCAGCGCAACATTTTTGTTGGTTACCTTATATGGAACACATTTTACAAAAAATAGCAGAGCATTCTACAAAAAATAGCAGAAGTGTTTTGTCTGCACTGTGCCTATGCATCATAGGGGCTTTGCTATAAATGCTGTGCATGGGCAAGGAGGGCACAGTGCTCCTGCCTAATGAGGCTACCCCAAAACTGATGGTGGGATTGTTTACCTGTAGATAAACATGGCTAGTCTGTTTCCCAGATTGATTTTGATCCTGTGCTTCAATTCTTGTGTTTTGTTGCTTAAGGCAAGCTGGTAAGTCTGCTTTCTTAGCTCACAGTTGTTTCTGAAGTCATCCAGTGTGGTTTTTCTTTTCTTTTTTTTTTTTCCCTGCAGTTACCGTGCTAGCCATATTTAATGAGCTGCATGCTGATGTTGATCTCTATGCTCTTCTGTTCGGGGAGAGCGTGCTGAATGATGCTGTTGCCATTGTATTATCTTCGTAAGTTGCTACTTTAATTTCTACACTGAAATTACTTAACTGTTTTAAAAGCTTTTTCTGCGGGAAAAAAATATCTATTTTAGACATGCTGTTTTAAATATACGACTATTGCCTTGAACTTGATAATATATATCACAAGCCTTCGCTAAGATTCTTCAGGCATACACAGACCAGAAAAGAAAAAATTGCCTTCAGTATGGGTTGGTCTGTTCCGTTGTTCATTTTCTGCTCTTAAGGATTAAAACCATTCTGATGCTACTTCTGACTTCTCATTCTGTTACTCTCTTCTTAGGTCCATAGTTGCCTACCAGCCAACAGGTGAAAACACCCATGCTTTTGATGCAGCAGCGTTTTTCAAGTCAGTTGGTGTTTTCCTGGGAATATTCAGTGGCTCTTTCATGATGGGAGCAGTGACAGGAGTAGTGACAGCTCTGATATCCTTTTATATGTTAAGCTCTTCCTTATGAGAAACCACTCAGGTGCTAACAGTGCTCACCTATTTCCTGCTGTAGCAATGGTGACTCTAGCTTATTTCAACCTGAGTATGAAGATTTACCTCTGTCTTTAGAAAGATAGCCACAGAAATGACTTTTTCTGGTGTAACTGTGGCCACACCAGATGTATTAGTGATGTTACTGCATGCAGTGTGCTGCTAAAAGGTTTAAAGTCAAGAGGCTCTAAAAAAATGGCCCATCATTCAGTTTTAGTAATTATGAATAGCAATTTTTAAGGTAACTGAAAGATAACTGGTGTTTTGTTCTGTCTTCAGCAGAATGCTTGACAGCTTTTTTTTTGTTTTGTTTTTGTTTTTTACCAATAAGCATTTTCTGAGTGTTTCTCGTTGAAATGTTTTGCTGAAAATCTCCTGTTATGCAGCTTGGAAAAGACTGTACCTCTGTCAGAGTTAACATCATGACATTGTGTGCTTTGCGTGACCTGTCCTGCTCTCCTGACACTTATTTAGTTTGGTCAGAACTCTGAAGCACTCAGAGAGCAATCTGTGTAGGTTTTGCTTTGGGCTAGGGCAGTATACCTTAAGCTTGTGGTTCTTCTTCTGGAGAGGAAAAGAATCAATTTTTTTTGCTTTTAGACCGAGAAGGATAACAACATTTCTGTGTGTCCCAGCTTGCTTTGATCTCCCTAGACTTCTGAAAACTGACCTAGAAGGGGTAAAATGTGTTATTTTGCACAATAATAACGAACAAGTGATTCTTTATCTTAAGCAGTAGTGTCTCAGCTGTATATTGTTACAGGCACACCACTCAGATTTGCCCAATTGCATCCTGCATAATGGAAACTTTTCAGATATAATGAGGAATATGTGATGCTTTTGTGTTTTGTCTTCCAGTTCCAATGTTCTGCAGTTGATGTGTCCCAAGATGATGATTCTTAAACTGGCTTTTAAGCCACTGGCCACCTATAGGTCTAGCTGCTCAAATGCTGTTGCTGTGGTTTTGGCTTTCTGAGCAACTTCTAATTGCAGCTGGAATACTTTCAGACTCATTTTGTAAAATTGTGCTAAAGCAGCAATTGGTTCTTGCTGTTTTCAATGCTTTGCTCAGGAGGGTGCTATGAGACTAGAAGGAAGGATGCTGTTCACAAGACAGCCTCTGGTTTAAAAATAAATGCATAAAAATGCATAAACTGTTGCTTAATTATGCAATTTTAACTATTTTATTTTGGAAAACTACTTAATGGTGTGTAATAATGTAGAAACTAACTGTAAATGTGCATTTTACTGTTTGCTAGTTAGAACCTGTAACTTCAGTCGTGAGTGAAGTTAATAGAACCTTATTCCCAAGCAGTGTTCTGTAGCTCTGTCATAGCTGTGAAGTACCCATCACCATACCTCTCTACCAGCAAAGGGCACTTATGCAGTCATGCATTGTCCTTTGAAAATAGACAGAATACTTATTTTGCAAGTACACTGCAGACAATATATTTAGACTTGTTCTGGCTTTCAGCAAACTGTCTTGGCCTTCAAAGCCTTTGGTTTATTATTATTATTTTTAATAAGATTTAAAGTATTGCATAATTTGGTGTTTTCTTTCTAAATTGTAGAATCTGCCTGGCTGGAATGAAGTGAAGCCAAAATGCTATGTCTAAGGAAGAAAGAAAGCAAACTCTTCGCTTTAATGTTCAAATTAGGAAAACAAGTAATTATTTTGTAGTAGTACTTCAATTTGGTCAATTAAAATAAAATTTAAAAAAGTGATTTTTTTTTCCCTTTCTCACACCCTCTTCTTCCTCCAGAATGACAAACACAAGTCTTAATTTTGAATTTAAAAAATTACTTTGGTATGGTTGCTTACACTATTGTGGCAAGAGAAATAAAGAGTTTGATTCACAAGGTTGTCAGAAAATACTGGAAATGAGGAATCAGTTCTAATGAAGGCCCTTTTCTAACTTCAGGAGATCAATCTTCAACCTCTTCTTCTCCCATGGAGCAACAGACGTGACTGTCTAGTTGGTAAAGAAATACATGAATTCCTTTTGAGTCAGGCACTGGGATAAATTTGTAGTGGGATTATCTAAGTCTTCTGTGAAAGATGGGTTGTAAGTACTGCTTGAGTGATTGTTCTTGCTTCAGAGGTATGATATTAAACAATGTCTGTTGGGAGGTAGGAGTGATCCGTGTAGTATAACTGTATCTCTTCAAAAATGGCAAGGAGATGGATTATGTAGGAAATGGACCATGTGGAGAGTAACAGCTGTTTAGAAAATGCTGAGTTTTATGTTTTGTTTAGTGCCAGCAGTCATGGGGACTTTTTGATCATGGTTTGGGCTTTTGTTTTGAGTTCAGCCTTCTGACAGAGTAGGCTTGTCTGAAGATGCATCTGGAATATGTGCTGCAGAGCCCTTCCCTCCTCTGAGCCATGCAGAATGCCAACAGGAAGCATTAGTGTGGGTGGGGAGCAGGTAGCCAAGCTCAGGAGTGCTTTGTGCTAACCACTGAAGTGCTGCCAGCTGTTTGCCTCTGGTGTTAATCACTTGTGGCTGTGAACACCGTATTCTGTGACAAAGCCCATGGGAGACTGCTTCCACTGAGTCCTGTGGGCCAACTGAATGCTTCTTGCAAGGATTACAAAGAGTGCTGTGAGCTGCAGACTTCCCAGGGCCTGTGAATTTCCTGTGACAGTGGTGCTCCTCATTGTTTTTAATGTATTGAACCATGGCTCCCCAAGCAGCTGTGTTGCCATTAGCTTTGATTGTGTAATGCTGCAGAGAGCCCTGGATGCAGCTGTATTATTCATGGACAGGAGTGGTGGATGATGGTGCAGCCCTGATATCTCTGTCAAGGTGCCGATTGCCTTCCTATGGACAGGGAGAGCGCTACATCTGGCTGTTCCAAGTGTCCATACTGTTGTTCTCTTGCTGTTGCCCTGCTTGGATTTCAAAGACTGCTAGCAGTCAGCCTTCAGCAGGACCAGAGGTTTCTCTACCACTCCTGTAGCACGTTAGTTCTTTATCTCCCTGTACAGCTGTGCACAGCTATCGACACCTGAGGTATAGTAAGCTGTGCTGTTTACTTGTTGCCAAAATAGTGAGAGGGGGAAAAAAAATTCCCATAAATGAGAACAAAAATTTTGAAGTATGTGGGGAGCTATATTTAAGGCAACTGAAACTTGTTTCACTGTTTGCTACCTACATGAACTGTTAATTCTGTGTGTTTGACATTATTCAAGTTCTCTCATTTGGAAGATAAATTTGTTTTTTCTTCCCATTGAAAATGCTGAGCTTGCTGTGGTTAAGCTAGTGTTTTCTCTAAGATCTATCAACACAGGGAGAAGAAATCTATCATCTTGTAGGCAGGATATCTGTTTTACCTTAAACATGCAGAAATATCCAAGCTTGCTGAAAAATACTTCTCCACAAATCTGAGTGGAAAAATTCAGATAAATGTGCTTCACCCCAGGGCTCCTTTAGTTGAGATCAGCCCTGTAAATGAAACACTTCTAAATGCATTTTATGGCTTATCTAAAGGTGACCAGTGTGTATGCGTGGGCAAATCATTATCTAAAAATAAAATATACTGGGAGGGGAAAAAAGTAATCTGAATGAATACTGAGTAGATATCCTTTCTGTGCTGATACTTTGAAGGGAAATGTGGTATGGAGTAAGCTATTAGTTGAAAGAGGTGAGTTATGCTGCAGCTGTGCAGCGCACATATCCAAAATTAATGACTTGAAAGGGAAACCTCGATTCTGAAGTTTGTCTTAATATCATGATGGAATTGATTAAAAAAATATATATCTTTTTGGACTAGCATTGGTTGTTAGCACATAAAAGCACTTTTCACAAATAATAGATAGAAAGAAGCAGAAGAACCAGTGGGTTTCTTTTATTTGTGATCCCTTAACCAAATGACTTAACGTGACGAAGTTTACCAAGTTACACTGCTTCCCTCTGCTGGAAACGGCTCTCTTCTTCTTAATGTCTTGGAGCACTTTCTTGCTAGCAGAAGCCTGTGGATTTACTGGTGAGTTGGTGGCTTTGAGCACACTAAGACAGAACTCCTGCCCATCTTAGCCCAAACGTATCTGCTTTCTCATTAAACTTTCCTGCGAGAAACATGATGTTAGCACTTAAAGCTTCTCTAGATTCTGTACAGTGCCATATTGGGTGGAACTCACTGTGCAGTAAAAGCTCCTAAGAGCAGCTTTCATTTGGCTTAAAAGCATCTGTGTCCCAGCATGCCCATCCCCATCCTTGGTTTGAAAATGAGGTTCATAAAATCTCAAGGTTAAGGATAACTTAATAGGACTTAAGAAGGGAAAATATCGTACTTGCATTGTAAACAGACTGATTTTTACATGTAATTCTGTTCACAGGTGTAGTGGCTGTCCTGTTCTGTGGAATTACTCAGGCACATTACACGTACAATAACTTGTCAGTTGAATCAAGAAGTCGCACTAAGCAGGCAAGATCCTTTCACCTTTTGTACAGTGTATTGCTATAGTGCTGTGTACTGGTATTTTGAAAAGCGTATTTATTGCTTGGCCTTTAACATGCAATTTTTTTCTTCTTTCCTTAGCTATTTGAGGTATTGCACTTCCTGGCTGAGAACTTCATCTTTTCTTACATGGGTTTGGCACTGTTTACTTTCCAGAAACACATATTCAGCCCAGTTTTCATCGTTGGAGCTTTTGTATCCTTTTTCAGTTTGTTTGAGGCTTCTCTATTTTCATGTGTGCCTGTAGACTGATGGTGCGTTTTAGCTTTATCAAATAAATGACATTGACCAAATAAATGGTGGTTGACCAGAGTGTTCCTGTGTCTTGCAGGCACAAGAAGTCTAAGAAAATATTTAATTACCCTTTATCTGCCACAAAGTTGTTGGCTCTGCACCTGAGCAGGTACAAAAAGTAATGTCAATTCAACATATAAGTAAATGAATATGCTTTCTTCCACGTTACTGTAGCACAGAGGAACTTTCAACACTGGATTTGCAAATTTCCTTCCTAGCTAGGAAACATCAGAATCAGCAGAAGGGGGAAGCAGCGTGCTGCTATGTTTATCAGCATAGACAAAGGAAGTCACTTACTTGGGAAATGTGAGCGTCTGCTGCACAGACATGGAGAAACATTGAATCTAAAGGTAAAGTGATAGATGAGGGTACTAGGGAATTCTTGGCGAAGAGTAGTTCACCAATGCAAATTATTGGAGTTGTTTTTGTTTGGTTTTTAATATCTTCTGCTTGTTTGTTTTTCTTAAGAGGTAAGGGATTTACAGATGACATTCAGGATTTTTATCTGTTCTCATCTCAAATGTATACGTTGCCCACCTGGAAGTTATACTAGATGAATCTAAGAGTGAGTGGAGTGGAAAAGAAGAGAAGCTGGGGGAATGAGGAGGAGAGAGGTTTTGGAGAGGGGGTATGTGCCTGGATTGTTCTGTTACTCACTGTACCTGCATCGAGTGTTCACGTCTTTTGGGAGAGGAAGACTCAAAATAATTCTTCTCCAGATCTTATGATTCAAAAAAGTATGTTGCATCACAAAGGTTAAGCATGAACGGTGTTGTGGCTGTGAGCTGAAATGAACTGAATGCATCTTCAACTTCCAGGGCTCCTGAATTACTGAAGAGAGGACTCAACATTGTAGTCTGTTTTTTCCATTCACACAATTGATATCTAGTTCTTAAGGCTGGAGAAAGCTTTGTAATAGTGCCTGAAGAGGGATTTGCATGATGTAACTTTGATACCCAGACTGACATTGGAAATAATATACAAACTCTCTTTGATTCTTGACAGTAATTTGTGGAATAATAGGTGTTCATCCCTTTGCTATTTCCCAGTCTTTCCTCTAGATATGTTTACAGCATAACTGAAAGCACTGTGAGCTTGTCAATTTATATAAATGGAGAAATAGCTTAGGATTTCTGTGAATAAGAGATTGCAGAAGTTGTCAGGGCAAACAAGGTAGAGGTAGAAGGTTTTTGACTTCTAAGCTTTTCTTCTTGATTTTTCACAAGTCTGATCCCAAAGAAAAATTGTTCCTCTTGCTTTTGTCAGTGGAGAAGACAAAAATATGTGCCTCAGCCGTTGACGGCAAGCAGTGCTTGTAATGCTGTTGTGTTCAAACTTTTGTTCAAACTGGTATCCACTTCCCATCATCACTAGCTGATGTGTTACCTGGCTCTCAGTTGCCTCAGGACTGAGCACTTTGGTAGTCTGATGTAGTCTCCCACAGATAAGTTGGGAGTTGCTAGATTCCTCTCTCCCTGTGCCCCCTTTCCAAACAGGTTGTATACTTGTTCCTTCACTGCATTCCTGGAGGCTTGAAAATTCAGAGCAATTAAAAGCATGATTGAAATGGTGGGCACGGAGGTTCATGTCTTGATTTCTCTCTGCCTACCACAGGAGTAGGCCTCTTTGCCATGGAGATAAAACCCAATAAAAGGAAACATAAAACCTGCCTATTCCAGAATATGTTTATTTTTTCTACACCTTACCCTTTATCTCATATCTGTGCTACTTCTAGGGATTTATCACACTTATCTTTATTTTTCTATGATCATTTACTTTTTTTCTGAAACACTGAAAAAAATATTCCACATCCTCACATCTGTTTTTTCTGAATTAACAGATGTTCTGAAGCCCTGTGACCACTGGTTGGAAACATGGATGAAATAGTTGTCTGGTGTGCTGAATGTTGTATTTTTTTTGGTTTTGTTTTTGCTATACCCATCTGTCCTCTGTCCAAGCTATACCATCAGTCTTGTTTCTCTTCAGAATTTCTGTTCTAATCTCTTCCTGCCCACCTCCTTTTATTGCATTTTTCACATCTCTTTGTATTACAACACTTAACCTTTGTTACCTCAGGTGTAACTTTTTAAAATTTTTTTTTTATTTTTAATTTTGAGGAAGATGAAGGGTACTAACACCCACATTTTGCCTTAACAGCTGCTTTCCCCATTGAGTTAATGCCTTATGGAGTGAGATCTGAGGGGATATGTAACCATCATTACTGTTGAAAGAGAAAGGTTGGACTGCAAAGGCTGAGCAAAGGCCAGAGTGTGGTTAGCAAATTCCTACTCATTCTTCCTACAGGTGTTGGTCATGACAGCAACTTCTGCAGTGCCCGAAAGAACTGAAGTAGAAATTACTTGGAATAACTGCATGAAGCTTTTTGTGAAAGTAATGATCAAAATCTTAGCTCCATGGAGGTGGACTGTATTGTTTTACTTGAATATTTAGGTGTAACATCAACCCAGATAAGTCTTGAGTTCTTTCATGCTTTTGTTTGTTTTCCATGAGAGCTGCTTCATTCTTCTAATGTTGTTTTCCTAGCAGTAAATAAACAATATTGTGTTGTTGTATAATAGGATTTCAGCTTATTGGTCTAATTTGTACCAAAGTGTTCCTTAGATGGGTGGAGCAACTGTTCAGCTTTCTGGTTATTCATTGGAACCATAGCAGGAGGGCAGGAGCTTTTCACTTATGGTTATGAATTTCTGCAGTTCTTTTTAAAAGCTTTTTGAACCCCACTCTAGTAATGATGATTATTTTTTAATTCATCTTTGTAGTTTCTCTGAACTTTCAAATGCCCACTGACCAGTAGGTCATGCTGTCTCTGTAAGAGCAATGATAATGGACACTTGCTGGTCTTTTATGACCATTGACTTCCTTTCTATGCTGGGGCTGCATTTCTGCTGGTCTAAAATGCAACCTTATGTTGGAGGTGATAGTTGCTTAAAATGTGGTATTTTAAGTTTTTGTTTCCACAGCTGATAGTCTTTGTACTAGATGTAATTTAACTTCATTAAAAGCACGTGGTTATAATAGTCTGCATTTGGTGCAGTGAGTTCATTCTGCACATTTGGTGAAAGTCTGTTCTATATAGACAGGAATAGCATGGCACTTGATATCGTTGTGTGAATTTCTCATTAATACAGAAGTTTCATATTAGAGCCAGGTGCCCAAGAGTGTATTAAAATCCCGGGAAGGTGAAATCCTTAACCCTCAGCTGTGAACAGATTGCAATCTTTTTGGGCAGAGCTGCACACATCTACCCCCTCTCCTTCTTGCTGAATCTGGGCAGGAGGCATAAGATCAGCTGGAATTTTCAACACATGATGATGTTTTCAGGTAAAAGAACAAAAATGTTTGGTAAAGCAATAATTCTTTTTAAATCGTAAGATGGATTATAAAAGCGGGAGATAGTTCTGCAAACATGTAGGTTTCCTTAACAGGAGATTTGGCAGCTGTAGCATGCTCTCGTGTATCTTTCAACTTTCATAGAAAATGTAATGTCTAAGAAGAGTGACATCTTGAAATGACAGCTGCTGGCAGCTTATGATCACCTCATGTTGGAAATGGAGTATTTTCAGTTTGAGTGTTGAAGAAGTATGTGTGTTCATTTAGATTCAGGGAGCTGCTTGATTTCCAGAATTTATTGCTGTTGTTGTTCGCAACTTGTTTGTTTGTTTTCCCCTGCATTTCTTTCCTATTAATTTATGAAAACACTTAATCCTTAGCACTTGTGGATTCAGCAAGTTACAGTCTAAGTCATCCCAGGGCATAATTTAGCAAGGAAACTGAGGGAGTCAAAACTTTTGTGAGAGTACTCTGAACCCCTTGCTTTCTGCTTATCAATTTAAGCCTGTATGTCTGGAAAAGCAAGGAAAGATGCTGTATTATGAAGGCGTGATTGCACTTCAGAAGCTCTATTTCATTTTTTTTCACATAGGTCTCAGGGGAGCCATGGCCTTCGCTCTGGCCATACGAGATACTGCTACCTATGCTCATCAGATGATGTTCTCAACAACTCTCCTCATTGTCTTCTTCACTGTGTGGATTGTTGGTGGAGGCACAACTCCCATGCTGTCATGGCTGAACATCAGGTCAGTATGTAGATGTATGCTGGGAAAACTTCAGTTTTCAGATGGTAAACTTGTTTGATGCTTGCTAGATGTGCTCTAGATATTTAGTACATTCTATTGTTAGTGCAGGCTGATTCAAAAACAAAACAACTGAAAAATGTGCAAGATGTTGCTGGTATTTGGCCTAAGCTTCCTAGTGGTCTTTGAGTAAGCTTATAGCCCAGTAGGATGTGGGAATAGCATTGCTAGACACAAAAAAGAAAGTATTAGCCAATCTGTTCCCATACTGACTACTTATCCTATATTTTCACATCTTCTGCCTGTTGTAATGGTTGTGTTGTTTTTCAAGTTAGAAGGAGATTTTAGTGCTATACTGAATGCACTTTAAACATTTATCTGAACAAAATTAACACTGAACAACTGAGATAAATGGGAACCTGCTTCTCTGCGTGTTTCCTCTGTTTTGAAGTGATCTATGGAAATGACAAGCAACACAATTATAGCCACGTGTCTGTAAATTCTGGTCATTACTTAGTACTTTAGGGCTGCAAATACTGTTGTGTTTGAGACTGCTTATCAACAGAAGCCCTAAAGAATCATGATTCAATTCTTAAGGACAACTTCTGTTGGCAATCTGAAAGCTTAGGTAGTTAGTGTGGGGAGGGAAGTATGGTAGAGCCTAGTTATGTGAACCAGAATGTCTACTGTTGTATTGTGGTGGAAGAGGAAAAAACAGTCTTAGGTTAAAAAAAACAATCTTAGGTTTCTGTCTTAGGAAGTACTAACCATCTTCAAGGACTGTTGCTCCTCTTGGAAAATTTCAGTGAACTACTTGTAGTAATAGGTAGCAGGTGCTTTCTAGATTGGGGGGAAAAAAAAAGTATGAATGGGTAGGACTCCCAGAAATGTTTGTGAGGCCTATTATTGAAGGCTGCTGAAGCCAAACTGATACAGTGTCAACAGCAAGTTTTGGAGTTAATGGGATGAGCTTACTAAAAACTACGATATGTCAGACTGCCTGACAACCTGTCATTAAGGATATGTATTTGGCAGAGTTGAACAGTTCTGTGCCAGGAAGACAGATGCATTCAATGTCAGATGCTTTCAGCCTGAGAAATTACGGCAGTGATTTACAATATCTCAGCTCTGTCTAGCAGCAGACACTGGTAATCCTGGTTTCCTTTTATATTTTGGTGCCAAACAAATCTACTTTTGTCCTTTAAATGCAATTCCCAGATGTTTAGCTAGCACTCGAGGAAGAGGTATCACATCCATGTAGTCAGGGTCACCAAAGATCATGCTGCTAGCAACAGCATATGCAATACCTGGTCTTAAAATCAACAAAACAATTCCACTGCTCCTGAGTCATTTTTGGTGTGGTATCATTTGACCATTAGTGATATTTCTAAGCTCAGCCTGACTAGTGTCTCTTTCCGTATGAAAGCTGTTTAGTCATTCTGACAAGATGCCTGGAGTAGGTACCATGTGCGGCTTTCCATTAGGCACCTCTGGAAATGGAAGCAGATTTCTGGCTAATAGTGGTATATAACTAAACCCCATACTAATTGCAGCAAGTCAGGGAGATGGTATCTGCTTGACCAGCAGAGCAGAGAAGCTTTCTGAGGTGTGGGATACAAGGGAGCAGGAGATGAGTTCTTGAAAGCAATAGATAGGTAAAAAAAAATAAATACATTTTGCAGTCTACCAAGATTGAATTGGGCTTAAAGAACCTCCCTTCCTGGAGGAGCAGCTGCCAAGAGATGGTTGGCTGAACCATGGGCTGGAGTGTTTATCTTTTTAAAATGTTAACCGCATTTATTTAAGCAATTACTTTAATCATCACTTGTTTGATGTGCTTGACAGAAAATAAATGCTTAGTTTCCCTATGAGGAGAAAAATATCGTGTCAGCAGGGGAACTCCACATAAGAAAGAAGTATTGCAGAGAACTGCTTGGGTCTGCCTGCAGCTGCCCTGAAGACTGCGGTGTTGATCGCTGAAGCTGCACTTCTTAGGAATGACCTCAGATTCGTGCCAGGAGGTGGCAGCCGTGTGCAGTTGATGAAGAATTTAAAACTTGAGTCTGGTGTACTGCGTTGTGATAAAATCCTTTCTGTGGGAAAGCACAAAGTCCTGCTTCATTTCTCATATGCAGGGAAGTGACAAATTATTTTCCAGCTGAATTTTAGACGTGTGCTGCTTTTCCATCACTTCCCCCGGTGGGTGAGGTTGGCAGGAGGAGATGAAGGTGCTCTTCTTTCCCGGTGCCTCACACAGCTGCACCATGTAGTGCTGAGACACCACTTCCTTTGGATGCTTTCTCAGCTCTGGTGCTTACTGTAAGATAACAGTGCCAGAGGCTGGAAATAAGTAGTGCTCCTGTATAGGATTGTTTAGCAGAAGAGAGATAAAGATATAGAAGGTTCATTGTTTCCTAGAGTAAGTAAATGGAGACAAATAGGAAACTAATGCCATTTGTGTGTTAAACTTAAATGCCAGGATTTGTGCAGACTCTTGAAAGTCCATCTCTTTTGTGAAGTTCACAGCAGTTTTTGGGGAGTTAAGGAAGACATAAATGACAAGAGATCTTTAAGATTAGCCTGCACAGTTTAAATAGAACAGTAGCAGAGAGCTGGCTCCAGCCAAGACTTTCAGCCTAGCTTGGTACCACTGTGTTCATGCAGAGGAAGCTGTGTGCATGTGTGAAGCAATAGTTATGCAAGGATCTGGAGTTGCCTTGCTGGAGCTCAGGTGGAGGCATGTGCCTATAGTTTGAATGGCAGTTGGGTTGCATGCTTTGTTCTTTTCTTCTGGTGATCCCTCCTCCAACTTGATGTGAAATATTTTAAAAGAAAAGTAGGTCAGAGAGAGAGGGTAATGTGAAAACTAACTTTTGGTAAAGTACAAAAGGGACCTTGTAAGCAGTAAGGGGACTGAGTTTTTACATGGCCTAATAGTGATAAGAAGGAGGGAATGGCTTTAAACTAAAAAAGAGGAAATGTAGGTTAGATGTTAGGAAGAAGTTATTTCCTCAGGAGGCAGTGACTCTCTTGCACAGGCTGCCCAGAAAAATTGTTAACCCATTCTTGGAGCTGTTCAAGACCAGGTTGGATAGGGCCCTGAGAAGGGTAAGCTGGTGCCCAAGGTCCCCTTCAAACTGAGCTATTCAATGAAAATAGACAAAAATGCCACGTTCCTTGCTGGGCTCTGTTCTGAAGATCTCAATAATCAGAAGAGCAGTTAATTTTAAGGATAAGGTATATAATCAGTTTCCAGTGGTGATGTTTAAATGTACAACCAAGCCAAGGACCTACTGTTTGCAGTGGAGGCTTCATTGGTATTTGCTGCTTAACTGGCTGGGGAAAGTGAGGTTGTGACAGCAAAATCCAAGCAAAAATAATGGGATCTTGCTTTTGTTTCTGCCACTTGACTTTAGGTGAGTTTAAAAATTAACATCAGAATCCAGTGTAAAGCCATGACATCATCTCTATTTGAATTTGTGCGCTGTCTTGGGTTTGGAACATATTCATATATGTGAATATAAACTGATTTTTTTTTTTTAGTAGTAGATGTTTTTTGGTAGAAATTAAAACAACTTACATGAATGTTAAAAATGAAAATCTCTTACTTTGTTGAGATTAAAGTGAAGAAACAATTTCCTGTGTGAAGCTTTAACATTTCCAGTAAGTTAGCTCTGAAAATCAAAACCATTGGCAGAGTTCCTCTTTTCTGAAAAGTAGCTGATGTACAGCTTCATTTATTCATTGCAGGAGAAGGAAGAGGAACTTATCATGTTTGTATAGAAAAATATTTTCCTTTTTTTTTTTTGTTAGGGTTTGACCTAGTTCTTGCTGAGTGAAGCAGTGTGTAGATTAATGCCTGCTTCTCCTTCATAAGCCGCTTCAAACGTTTGTGTATTTTAAAGAAGTAATTTCAATTATATAAAGCCATCTTTTTCTGAATCTTAAACATGAGGATTATAACTTTCCATTTAATATATTTAGGCTGTCTGGACAATGTCAGCTTAGATATTTACTGCTTTCAGCATGACTTTGCAACTATAATTTTTCAAGGAGATCTTTATGTAGTGATATATATATTTTTTTCCTCTTTAAATAAGCAAACAACAAAAAAACACCCACAAAACTAAATAGTCTAACATAGTTGCTATATGAACTACCTACCTATCTGGGTTGAAGGTGAAACTAACAGCTTGATGACAGTGTCTGGATGAATATGGACCAGGGTGGTCCAGCTGTTAGGCTTTGGATAAAATGCCTTTCTTGAACACTGTGTTTCAATGTGCTTGCAATGACAAGAAGTGATGCTGGAATCCAGCCTTGTATTGTGTCTGGGGTGGGAATTGTTCATTAAGAGATCATACCCTTCTGCTTTCCTGCCTATTTTCATTTTTCTACAATTCAGATCCGTCATTTGGTTTATCATTTTCTAAGCCTGCCTTCTGACTGCTTTCTTTTGCCTCTATAGTGTGGGCATGTGCGTTGTCCATTTCTCTCTGTTGTAAGCTCATTCCTTTTGCCATGTATTTCTGTACTATTTTCTCCAGTCTTCTTTCTATATTCAATTTCTCTTCTCCATGTTCTGCTTTCTTTGATTTCTTGTCATCAGTCATGAATCTTTTTTTACAGGAGTGCAGTAGAGCCATCAGTTCTCCAGCCATGCTGGACCAGCCGTATGAGATATTTCCCTGGTAGGAGAAGGATTACCTCCTTCTTTAGATGTCTGGATATAAGCATGTCAGTTCTTGTGGTCTGAAACACAGCTATTCCCACCAGAGAGAAAAAGAGTGAGGAACACCCAGGCTCCGTAGGATCTGGGTTGATCTATATAAAGCAAATGGGATAATATGAGTTTAACTGACCAAGCTCTGCCAAGCTTGCATAGGCAGTTTCAGGAGTCATTATCTTGGTTAGGTCAAGTGAAGTAATACCCAAAGGTTCCCTAAAGCTGGCTTCTGCAGCATCTTACCCAGTTCTAGAGTTTTTTGAGTGATCAGCTTTAGTTTCATTTTTATTATTTAAAATATCAGGGTGGGAATTGCCTTCTTCCTCAGCCACTTTCTACAAAACAGTTGATCTCTTCCAAAATAGCTAAAATTTTCCAAAAATGCTGCACTCATACTGATGTTTTCCCAGATGTCTGTAATACTGACTTGGCAACGGTACAGCTAAGAGAAGTCATAGAATTTAATTTTAGCTTCTGCAGCATATGCAAACCTTTCTCTGTGCTGGACTTAAAAATCTGACTACTCTGACCCATAATGTATGTTGTGGCATGGAAACTAAAAGTCCAAAACCCAAATCTACCCAAAGTCTGGCATTTGCCTTAGCTTTGAAGGGTTAGACTACTGCATGCCTTTAGTAGTAGCACAAGCTGTGACCTTAAATATTTGGTTCTGAAACACGTAAGCCTGCATACCTGTTCTTTGTGAAGTAAGACCTGTGTGGATTGGTGGTAACCTGGGCTTTTATTTCATGTAGGCAGTATACAATTGATGTTGTGTGCCTTCATGCAGAATTGGAGTGGGTTGGGGTAGAACAACACCATGAACTGCTAAGGAACTTATATTGGAAAGTGCTAGAAACAAAACATGCTTTGACTTGTTTATGTTTGTTTGTTCTTAAGTACAGTAGAAAAAGTCAAAGCAAGTGGTAAGAGTGCTCTACTGTGACTGAAGATTAATTATCTTGAATATTATTAGCTTACTGCTAGTTAAGCCAGTTGAATATTTTATGTTTGTATTACCAGTATTTGCTCTAAAACTAGTAAGTGGTGGCAGCCTCTTTGGTATATGCATAGATTTCTGTTGCAACTTTTTCTTTACTTAGAAAATACATGGGTCCGAAGTGCTGGGAATTGTCTTTGATCAACTTTGTCTCCCTGTAGCATTTCTCTTAAGAGCTCTTGAATATCATTTTTACAATGTAGAAGTTATGAATGTGTAGCCTGTCGTGAATTCAGGTGTTTTTCCTAGCCTGAATCTGAACAAATGAAGATCATTATTGGGCATCTTCATCAAAAAGAGCTGTTATTGTTAATTTCTGTGATTTTTGTCACTATGCCATTGTTCTCTCATTCTTATTTTTGTGTTATTTTGTCTGTTTTGTTTGGGGAAGGGTTTCTGTTTTATTTTGCTAGGCAGTTCTGTAAAGCTGTCATCTCATGAGCTTTTTGTTACTCACATTCCATTCTTGTACTGTACCAGAGTTGGTGACCATGTTCCATCGGTGGAAGAGATGAGTGAAAGCCGCTGGCTGTATTTCAGGTGACACTGTGCTTTCCTTGATACCAAATTAACCTGGTGCTTGCCTTCCTTTATCTTTGTAACACTGTGTGCTCTTCTTCTATACTATGGCATGCTACTGCTGCTTCTCCTCTTTTGCAGTGCCATAGATATTCCTCACTTCGGAATTAGATTTCTTCTGGTGAGCTGTGGAAGAGTGTGGATCAAGCATCAAGTATTTAGCCTTATGAACAACCAAGCAACCAAAAAAATCACCCTACCAGTAACTTTAGCAATCATTTATGGGTAATTAATGAAAAAAAATGATTGTCTTTGGCCTGGGAAGGCTTGAAAGCTGAGAAAACTGTGGATGTGATCTTGTCATCCTTAATCACGTAGACAGTTTTAGGCATTCTTTGGGGCTACTACATACAGCTGTTCAGGAGGAGGGGACTTCTGCAGATGATTTATCTCAACCTCCTTGAAATGTATTTTTCAAAAGTAAAGGTTGTCAGACTGCTTTGTAGCAAGGTGCTAATAAGAGTGGAGATGACAGAGAATCAGCTGGTTGTTTCTAGAACTGATAGGAAAAAGGAAAGTATCTTGAAGTAGAGTGTATTTCTATCATCTGTATGTGCCACTATGTACAACACAAAATTTTTGGCGTGGAGCAATAGTAAATTTTTCATATAGCCTGTCATGTGTGAAAGGTCTGTGGAGTGTTAAATTTACCAGAGATGCGCTGTGTTAGCATTAAGGCAGCACATACAGCAAATGTGAGAAGTACTTTTTATTATGGTCATTCCTGGCCATCACTGCAACTACATATACTAGGATGTAATAGTTATATTTTGGTAACTTCTCATCCAAGTCTTGTAGGGCCTTGGAAAGGCTTTTGAAATATCAAAAGAAACCGTTCCACCCATTTAGAAAAATGACGTAGTGGAGAACTTGAAGTAGTTTTACCTGCTTTTTTTTTTTCCCCACTATTCCTTTCCACATTTTTGGTTTCTGTGTTTGTATCAACTATCTTCCAGCATGCTGCTTAAATTGCTGAATTGTACATAGCCGTAGTGTTTGAGCATTCCACTATACTTCTTGAGGCTGCTGCCGGCCCGTAACACTCCTTCCCTTCATGATGACTGTGCCCCTGCTCCACATGGGTCCATCCTACAATGCCATCCACCCTGAACTGATCCCCACAGACTTCCCATGAGCTGCGGCATTCCCAGTAGTGCCCCAAACACAGCTCCATACCTCAGGGCCCACCCTTCAGGCACTGCCCCATATGGGTCCCCACAGGTGGCAGCTCCCCCAGCCCTCCTTCCCCAATGCAGGCCCCTTTCCATAGGGTATCCGCCGGCTGTCCCTCCTCCAGGCCTCAGCCACTGCTGCCCTGTGGGCTCCTCTGTGGCTGCACGGGGAGATCTGCTCCATGCGGTGCCCGTGGGCTGTGGAATCTTGAGTAAAACAAAATCCATAGCGAGACTTCCTACTTTGTGCCTCTGATCTCTTAAAGGGAATTTGCATAAGACAACCCAGTAACAATTTTTCGAAATGTGAAGATTGTTTAGGTAAATGAAAAACTGTCATCGACTTTTATAACACATTTAAGTTATAGGAAGCTTTTTAAATGTACTTCAGGATGTATTTCTCTTTTTTTTTAACAATAAGAAAATAATTATGATGAAAGCTCTCCATGCACACACCAGCTTTCCTTGTACTTTCACTTATAAAAGCAATTAAGAGTGAGGTAACTAAATTTCTCTGAGCCTCTCTTCCTTCTAAAGGAGCTTGAGGGGATACCTGACTGTTCCTGTGTTGTTCTGTTTCAGGTAATAAAAATGAGACTGTCTTAGGACTGCAGGTCTACAAAAACAGTGCTTGTTAGGAGAGCGATGTGTGTGTAAGGTGAAACTTGACCAGATGGACTTGCTCTGAGTAATAAATGCTTTCTATACATTTCACTCTGGTGAAAGATGCTGTACACTAGTGAAAGTAGTTGTGGGAATTCAAAGTAGTATTGTACTTTGTATTAATCTGTGAACTGAGGGACAAACTTTAAAATACAAAGTTAAAGGGAAGGGAGAAAGTGGCTGTAAAAAGAATTCATTGGAGAAATTCAAAATGTTACCCTGAAGAATAATTTTGAAAACCATTAAAGAGATGAATCTGTCTACATGTTATTTCAATTTTGAAAGAAACTAGGGTTTTTTTTTTCCTTTTTTCCTTCTCTAAAACCAGAAATGTTTTAATATAGGAAAGGGATCATCCTCTTTGGGAAGCCAATGAACCCAAACACCTACCCTATGATCTACTTTTCCCTGAATAGTATGGTCATCTTGCTTTGGTTGTCTTCTCAGCTCCTTTCCACTGTCTCAGGGAAGCTAAAAATCTCCAAAATCAAAGGCACAACTTTATTAGTCATATATAAAAGCATAAACAATCATCTCAGCTTCTATAACATGAAGTTGAATGGGTATGGAATGAGCTCGTTTCCTGATGTTGGGTGAGGTAACTAGTTTTGTCTGCAGAAAGCCCTTCCTATCCTGTCTTCACTGCTTAGCAATGGCCTAAGCAGTAATGTGTAAGCTCTTGTAACCTTGCAGAGCTCTTTAGTGTGGCATTTCATTCTGGCACATGTTACAGTCTGGTCCCCAGTCTGTCCAGTACATGATGCTCTGTTTCTTGCTATGAAAGGAAAAACAAAGGGATGAGGAGATATGAGAGACTCAGGAAAAATCCAAGCTAAGGACCCAGTCAGCACAAACTCAATGTGAGGTAGCTGCAGCTGTCTTAGAGCTGCCTCCTGGATTTCTCCCTGAACTACACTGTTGAGTTAGGCTTTGGATTGGCCTTGAGTCCATAAGGATAAGTTAAACATTTGCTTCAATGCCTACTTTTCCTTTATAGAGTTCTGTCCTGAAACTATTCAATGGTTTTTACTGTAATCAATGTGATCTATGTCTGAAAGTAAAGATTGTCTGGATCATTGATTGCCTTACATGAGCACACATCCCCTGGACAGACCTGCAGTGTTGTTTTGTTTCTGGTTACTGTTTCAGAAGGGAGATTCCATAGGCAGTATGGCTAGAAAAAATGTACACAAAGTCTAGGTAACAAATTATACTAAATTCACTCAGTTTCTTCTAAAACTGGGGAAATTAATGTGAGTCATTTCACACAATGCTTTTGTTACTAAATGCTTCCTTCTCCAGTCTTTATGCTGTGTCACAGAACTGAAACACAAAGCATTTGACACTGGCAGCCTTACCTTTCATGTAAGGTTGTACTTTCTTGGGGAATTTAGACTTCCAGAGATTGAAAGATTATTAGGATTTGAGGCTGGACAGCTCAAGTCTTAAGAATAGACTGAGGGGGGAAAAAAAAAGAACATAATTACAAGGATCATATTAAATTCCTGTCCTGGATAAGAGAGCCAGGTGATAGTTTGGTAATAAAATGCCCAATAACAGTGCAAAAAGTAGTAGTTTCTCATTTATATACTATTGTATAGTCATCCATAGTCTGTTATACTGACCCTCTTTTGGGTGAGTGGCTGGACTATGCAGACCATTTGATAATCCATTTTGACTGTTTTGTGTTAGATGAATGAAACTTGCATCGAATAAACATTATGGATCTTCATAAAGTATTTTTGACACTTTACACTGTCAGTGCCTTAAAAAAGAAATAAAATAAAAAAGGACTGTATATGTGTTTCATTTGTTTTCTTAATGGTATTTTTAAGCCATTGTCAGGTCCATTGGGCAGTTGAGTTACTTGTGTGTCAAATATTTAGTCCGGACTTTTCCTTAGTCTGTGATTTTCTGCTATTGGACATGAGGGATCTTCTCCACTGAAGAAGATATCATACACATTTCATCTTTTATGCCAAAAGTAGTATTTACAAGTACCCTGGAAGAATTGGCAACAAAGGTAAGCAGTTAAAGCTGGTGCTGAGATAGAGTTAAAGCTGTTATCTACAGATAGTTGCTGCTTGTGTGGAGAAGCATCTTGTTTAGCTGTTTGACTGCACGGGAATAATGAGCAGCTCTTCTTCAAACTATTCTCATAATCTCTCTGAATGCAGCTTTGCTGGATGCTTAAGGTGCTTTTAAAATGCATTCTGCCAAACTTACAGCATTTTCAATCCTCAATAACACCACTTGCTTTGTTTTCCTAATGTTTCTGTAGGGTTGGGGTTGACCCAGATCAGGACCCTCCACCTACTAATGAAAACTTCCAAGTCTTACAAGGAGTAAGTAATTAATATAACTTCTCTATTGGGCTGATCCTTATTTTATAAATGAGATGATGAACTGCAGAAGCTATGTGCATGGATGAAACCTTTCTCTCCTAGCTGGCAAATCAGCAAATGCATGTTACTTTATAAGATTCAAATAATGCCCACCAAAACAGTTGTGTCATTAGGCATAACACTGCAGTGTCTACCTGCATTTCAAATTTTTGTATGTATGTATAAGGCCTCAAACCTCTCCCCAGATACAGTAATGCACTCCATTTTTAACAAAGTACTTTCCTCCTCCACCAGCCAGATGCATGCTTTTAACATTGTGCAGCATAAACAGTCTTCCCTTAAATTGACACAGATAATCCTCTTGCTTCTGTCCTATAGCTGATAATAAATTTTAGCCCTTGGACTTTCGCTTAGAATCAAAGATTCTCAGTCAGACTTCAACTCTTGCATAATGTACCAGAACCCAGTTGGATCTTGCTTCTATTGCCTACCATCCTTAAGGCAAAAGGACTGTTGAAAAGATGTCACTTATCTTCAGGAGACTTTCAGTGAATCTCTAGTGTGGCATTCTATGCATCAGTAACAATCAAAGAGTTGCTTTTTTCACCTACAATACATCATGTGTAAACAAGACTACTGGAAGGACATTGTTCAGTTCACCTTGTTTGTAAATCGACCAAGTTCACAGGAGCGTAAGGTCTGAAAAGAAAACATTTCCTGAGGTTTAACTGGGAGCTTCCTCTGTACAAGCAACTCTCCATCACATGTTCTTCTGTCCAGATTTCAGTTTACACTCTCCCAGACAGCATACTACTGCAGTGACACTAATTGTTCAGTAGTACAACTGGTTGCTTATGCAGGAGCCAGCAAGAGGAAAATGAAGTTGAATGGCAGGAAATGTAGATGACTGGATCCAGAGGATGCATAGGGAGCAAGCATGTGAACTTTGCTTTGTAAACCCTGGATTGTGTGATGCTGGTGTTCAGACTGGCCAATGATATATGCATGAGATATTTGCTGCATTTGGGATCAGCTTTCTTATTAGCAATCTCCAACTGTGTGGGATTTTGCATCTGTTTTTCCTTTTTGTCACAGATTGTACAGCTATTTACCTGCTCAGGAAGCATCTCTTTCATTATGGAAACTAAATTAGGCATCTCTGTGTTCTTTGTGGACGACTGAGTCCAACACATGAGAGATTCCTGTAGATTGTATGTGTGTTCTATAGATTTTATGCCTTGAAGTGACCAGAAGGCTGGGCCTCAAAATGCCATTTACAATGAAGGCCACAGTTATGGCATGAAACCAAGGTTAGGAAGTGGTATTGTGGTGCGATGGCTTTCAGATTCTGCTTGTCAGTATCAGTGGAATTACTTTAACAGGAAACAGCTACAGCCGGAACACGGGTATTCTGTTCTCATTCAGTGTCCGTGTGGAAATAACTTGCTTGCTTTTCTCCCATGTAAACATAAAGCACTTACCCATTTGTTTCCCTCTTTAGCTGTGCATTGCATTCCTAATGGAGTCCATTAGTCAGTTCCCTTTGGATTCCTCTGGCTTTTGCAAAACCAGAATTGGCAGCAAGTCACAGTTAAAGAAAATATATTGTTTGGGTTGGGGAGGTAATGAGTTTCAATGAAGGTTTAACTCTTGGTGAATGAATCATAGGGTGATGTGGGTTTTTTTTTTGGGGGGGGGGGGGGGGGGGTTGGGGGGGGGGGTTGTTTTTTTCTGTTTGCTTGTTTCTCCCAGATGAGGAGTACTAAGGACAACTCTATCCTGTTCTTTTCTAGCAGTTTGGAAGATGATTCATGCAAGGCGTTCTCACATCATCTGTTTCCCTGGGCTTGACTTTGGCCTCTGGCCAAAAGAAATGTAACAAAAGTAAAAACAAATGCAGCTGTAGCCCAGCTGGTGTAAGGACTTGCTGCGCAGCTAGTGAGGGGACTGTATTTTAATACTTAATACTTCTGAGAACTGGTGTGATGTAGCACTTAGGAAGTTTGCATTATAAGCTTCCTCAGTTGTGATTTTATTATATATTCCCTGTTAAGTGTAATTCTTTTAAGTGCCATGTATTTTATTGGTTCTGCAGAAGTTTATCAGGCATGCAAAATTCTCTTATTCTTCCAAGGAAGCAGTAGGCTTAAGGGACAGTACATGACATACTCCCTGAGTTAAGAAGACCAACTGAGTAATGAACAGTCTGTGCTGTCCTAGTTCATCTATTTGGCAAGTAGGAGCAGGATAGCAGAGAGGCTTATTTATCAGTTTTGGACTTTTTTCTTCCCTCTTACTGCATTAACTATGTGATAAGCGTTAAGGCTTAAGGTCCTTGCCATCAAGTTACATTATTAAGGTAACTTGAGAATATTGAAGAGGGTCTGCTTGGTCTCTGCATGATCATATCAGTTTTCTTTTTCTCTACAGAAAGTAACCTCAGTACAAGCAAGTCTCTAAATAATAAGCTTCTGCAGTCTACATACCATATTGAAATCTTTCAGCTTTCTTGCACAGGGCATTATAATGTGAATGACTGGAGTATATAACTTATCACAGAATCGTAGAATCACTAAAAAAATTGCTTTTCTGACTGAAATACTGAGTGTGCTTTTATCTTATTTCTAGGATGGTCCAGATTCTGAAAGAAGGAACAGAACAAAGCAGGAAAGTGCGTGGCTCTTCAGGCTGTGGTACAGCTTTGACCATAAGTATCCTTCTGAAAAAACAGCATTTCTTCAGGACATGGAGTATTCAGATGTTTTTTCCTTGCCCTGTATCCATATATAGACTTAGGCACTTGAGAGAGTCAGGTATGACATAAATCAGTATTTGACAGGTTCAAGACACAAGACTGATACTTCAACTTGTTGACTCAGAAAACAGACCTTTCCATTTAGTGCATGATATGCCAAACTTGGCAAAAAGAAGTCAGTTCTGTGAGTTGAAGTCCTGCATAAGCAGTGAAACAGACAATTAAGTATTTCAGATCCTCTGACTTGTTCTGTTAATCTGCTGATGTTCAGAGCACAAACTGGTTTTCTAGCACATTTTGTATGTCTTACACACAATTCACTGTGGTGAAGAGCCACCTGCTTTTGTGATGTGAACCCTGGTATGGGAAGTTCTGGCACTAAAAATATACGTGTGATCCAGCTTATTTCCTTCAGTATATCCAGAACTTCCTATGAGTGTTAATGCAGAATGTCCTTTTGTGTCTGTATTGTACTATATACCTCACTGAAGCTGTCATTGTGCCTTGTTTAAACTTCACAGCAGTTTTCACGCAGCTGTCCTGTCCTTCATGCTTGTGTGTTTTGTTTTGTATTCTTTTTTTAACTACTTAGTGTGTTCTTAATGAGGTTTATCATACAGGTGTCCCTCTGCAACTGTTTACATTCACTTAGTAAGAAACAGGGAAGTTCTTTTGGCCTTGCCACATCACTTTACCCAAGAACTTAGATGTTTCAGTACTTGATTCCTAGTAATCTGAGGCAGTTAAAGGTACCTAAATGCCTGTGACAGGGCCTTGATCTTGTTGCAGCTTGCACCTGAGAAGTGACTGTGTGGTCCAGGGTGTTGTCTGTTGGGTGGTTGGGGATTGTTGGCCTGCTTGGAGCACAGTAGCTTCCTTCCATGCCTTGTATATCAAGATCAGCCAACCAAGGAATATTGTTGGAAGCATTTAATCCTAATAGCACTTTAGGGTAAAATCTATTCATCATCAGTACTTTCATATGCTGCTGAAGGGACAAAGCTCTGAAGTGTGTGTGTACTAGTTTAAATATTCATAAGTGTTAGTCACTTCAAGCAATCCCTTTAAATGTAGTGACTAACGTTCAATGGTATCTAGGTCAATTTTTATTCTAATACCATGCTTTTATTTGAATTTTAAAAAAAACAAACCAAAACAACAAAAAAAAACTTGTGTGCTAAGAGCAGGAAGGACCTGGCTGTGAATGACTGCCATTCCCCCCGCCCTGAAGGAAGCAGAGCTCTCCTTCCCCCCCCACCCTTTACAAAGGGATGTGCCTTATGAATAACAGGAGTAGTTGGCAATACTGACTTCCCTTCAGCAGCAAGGAGGGAGAGCTAAGTGAAAATTACAGTTTAATTCAGTATTTCACAAACTTTTTTAAGGATACATAATACATTTGCTTTCTCAGTGGCAACTAGCAATCATTAAGGAAGCTTTCTGTGAACTTTGGGCTGACAAAACTGACATCCAGAGGCAGAGCTGTATCTTCAGTAAAATTCTGCTGCTTCTGGTGCAAGGAAGCATTCCGATAAACATCTACTGCATTTAAATTGCACGTAAGGGGATGTGTGATCTGTAGAATTGTTGCCTCTACCTACATCTAAATGTCAAAATATTTTTTTTGCTTATGCATTCACATGATTTATGAGTAAAAAGGCAGATTGTCTCAAGATTTGCTCTTCACAGGGGAATTCAATTTGAAAAAGTTGCAAATAAGATGCATTTGGCAGTGTGCTGGTGCTGGCTGTTGTATGCAGAGTGCTGTGCAGATGAGTAACTGGGATCTTCATTCCTCTGGAATGTGGAGTTCATTCAGTATTGTGGGCTGTGCTCTGGGTTCAGCCACAACTGTTAAATGAGAAAGAAACAGCAACTCTGAAGAAATACCAGGTGTCTCTTAAAGGATATGCTTTTTTGTGATAGCCTGTCTGCCATGGGGAAACACATAGGCCAGTAGGTTGCATAAGGGCTGGGGGAGAGTTCTTATATCCAGAACTGGGTGTAGCCACGCTTGCTGGGGAGGGAAGGAGGAAGCCTAACTGCTGTGGCATAATCATACCACGATGTGTTCCAGTAAATGCACTGTGCCAGGCTCTGCTGAAGAGGAGAGATACCTCTGCTTAAACAGTCTTTCTTTTTTCTCCTTCTCTTTTTTTCTTCCTAAACACTCTCTGCTGAGTCAGAATCAAGGAAATGGTACTAATGCACAAATTAACTTGATTTTTGTGTATGTAGAGGCTTAAAGTAGCTAGAATACCTGCAGCGTGCTTATGTTTAATATAGTCAAACTGATGTCAGGAGGAAAATGAAGAATTGTGGTCCTGATTTCTGACAGTGTTGGATGTATTGGTGTTCTCCCCCAGCTCTGTTCTTGTACCAGCCAAGATCAATGTGCTGCTCTGTTGGAAGGATGTTTTTTTTTTTTAAGTTGTTATTATTTGGGAATATCATCAGTCTGCTCAGCCAAGAGTGGACAGATGAGGTGACTGTACTCTTCTGAGGATGTTGGGTACATAGCATTTTGTTACTTGCCTGTGTTGAGTCTTGCAGGTATACCGCCTTGCTGCCTCTGGCTTGCAGTCATGAAAGTGCTCCCACCTGTAGAGCAGCAACATGTTAACATTAAAGCACACATACCTGCTTGCTCCATTTGACTCAAGGCCAAAAGCTGGAAAAGTTGCAACTATATGAAATTTCCATAAATTAGTTAATTCTCTTTGTAGAAAGCATGTGGGTAAAGAAACCGCCCTTAGAAGGACCAAGGGTACATGGGGCTGAGGAGGGGAGATGCTCTTCATTTATTTGTTTAGTGGATGTTATATGCAGTTATTGAGCAACATGTCAATCAAAGGCAGAGCTATATTTATGTAGAAACTGTCTTTTTGTTTTCAGTAGTGGTTTTCAAGCACTGTTCTGTTTTCCTTAACTCTATTCTAAGTTATTTAAAGCCAATTCTCACTCACAGTGGCCCTCCACTGACCACAACTCTGCCCAGCTGGTGTGGCCTCATAGCCCGCTGCCTGACGAGTCCCCAGGTTTATGATGTAAGTAAAATAACTCAGTACTTCTGTGTTTTGTTTTCTTTATGTACATGACTTATTTACTTGGGCAAAGGTGGTAAGATATGTTTATTGTAAGTAACTGCTGCTGTGTCCTAGGCAGAAAAGAGTGAAGATAGTCAACCTGAGGCGACAGCTTTTGTTAGAAGAAATCAGAGATGCTGTTATTGTTCCAATAGCATTTAATGATATTTAAGGATATTGAAAAATTATAGATCTAATTAGTAAACTGGTTGTTCACAAATAACTTCAACATGTTTAAAAGTGTCAAGAAGGAACAAAACAAGATTCCCGCTGTTGCTAAGATTGTATTGGGGTCTCCTTGAGAAATGACATTGACACATGTATCCATGCTAGAAGGAAATCTGGTAGAACATCCCTACATCCCTTCATTGTTTCCACAGTGAAATTTAAGATGACATTTCGGAAACTGTTTATCAGTTACTTATCTCAGTCTAGCTGGTCAGCATACTAGCTGTGTGGCCATGCCTTGCAATAATTAATGCTGTTTTCTCCTGTTACTCTTGCAAGATCCTGATATGTGTCCTCCCTATCTGTGAAATGTTTCTAAAGTCTTACAACTTTCTATGAACTGATTTGTAAATACAGTCTTAGTACTGGGTGAATGCTCTGAATTGCACGTTCTCCAAAATGGTAACATATTTGCTGTGTTCAAGTAGCATAGCCAGATTTCTTTTATTTGGACCAGAATTCTATTGTTTTTTTTCCTAGAAAGTTTCAAATCCCACATGGAACTTTTGAAATACTCCTCCTCATTTCTTACTGTATTAGAATCTTGCTTTTATCTGACAGTAAAATTTCAAAGAAGTTTCAAACTTCTGATGCTTATTTAGAGCTATTAGTAATGCAAGAAATTGGCTGTTCCCATCTTTTGCAATGCCACTGGAGACTTCAGAACAGATCTAGGCTGGATGGCATCCATCAGAACAATTAGTCTACTTGTGTATTACCCGTATGATTATCTGTGTATGATCTTACAAGATTAGATCCTCAGTTACTGGATAAGTAACCAGAATGAGCATGTAGTCTTTGGCTTTCATTTTATCTTATAGTTTGGCCCTTTTTTTTACTCCAGTTTTTCTCATTCTTAGTTGCTACCAGATTTGTGATGTACTTTTTTAACATTTACTGTGTTTTGAGCAAAAGTAGAACAAGGGGCAATGGGCAGAAACTGGAACAAAGGGCATTCTGTATAAACACGAGGAAGAGCGTCTTCACTGTGAGGGTGACAGAGCACTGGAACAGGCTGCCCAGAGAAGCTGTGGAACCTCCTTCTATGAAGATATTCAAGACCCAGTTGGATGCCTACCTGTGTGACCTGCTTTAGGCAACTGCTTTAGCTTTGGGTTAGACTTGATGATCCCCAGGAGTCTCTTCCAACCCCTACAATTCTGTGATTCTGTGCATGGAAACTTACTTAATTGGATTAGTTCTGTGTCATAGCTCACCACCTGAGGTGAAGTGTTAATTTCATCACTGCATAACTCACCGTTTATGTTAAAAATGCTTACAAGGCTGCTTGCTACTTTTAACTCTCACAATGTGGAACTTCTGCATTGTGTTCTTTTTTTTTACTGTTTGTATTTTGTTGCATTGCTGCCCTAAGATAAGGGTTATCAGTTTGAGGTGTAATTCCTAGTTTCCTTTCAAGACTTCCTAGCTCTGCGCTTGCTTTTTACTTCTTGAAAGTTGGAACTAAAAAGCACAAGAGGCTGCTGTAGTTCATGTTTAAAATGATTACTTTTAAAACTTTCTTCCTGGCTTTCACTTCAGTGACCTCTTGGCAGGGCTTTACAATTTATCCTCAGGTAATGGAGGTAAATTTGAATTCTCTTCTGATGAAACTAGCAGTAATTCCCTTTTCTACCCACTACTTATTCCACTTGGATGAAGCATCTGTGTTATCACTTGCTCTTCCTGATGAAGCACTCCTGGGGATTTTGGCTTTGCTTGTTGGTTGAGGGGTGTGCTTTGTCCTACATGTGCTCCCACCTGTTTTTCTAGATTGTTTAGCCTTTGCATCATGCGCAGTGGGACGCTTGGTATGGAAGTACCAAGAAGTGAATGTAGTTTTCTAAACGTGCAAATCCAGTAAACTCCATTTGCAGTATGCCTAAGTCTTAGGAGGAGTAATTTTCTGATGTAAGTTTTGCCACCTGGGTTGCCTGTGCTGTATTCAGCATGAGAGGTCAAAATACTGCCTATCAGCAATAAAGAGTGGCTTCGTAGTAAGCGTTAGCAGCTAGAGCATTTCTGGTACACATTGTTAGGTATGTGACATCTCCACAAAATGTTATAGTGAATAGACAGAATGCTGTGAAGTTCCTCGAGGTGAGCGGGTAATGGTGTGTTAAGTCAAAACAAACTTCAGTTTTTTTGCAGGGTTTTGAAGTTGGGTACCTAGCCATGATAGTTTGTGAGTTTAAATAGTGAAATTCAGACCTATACTGCTTGAGTGAATTGAAGTTACTCCTGCAGAATTGCAGGGGATTACAGAGGCCAGTTTGGGGTTATTCTTGGAAGAATTTCAAGTCTCTGGGGATCTACTTGGATACATTTCCTGTCTTTCTTGAAAGAATTGTTCATGCTGTATGAAGCACAGTAGGTTTACACATGCGTTCTCTTTGCTTGTAAACATAGCATCAATCCAAGTACTACATGGGGTTTGATCATGTGTGTTCTGTGGGAAAGTGTATGAAGTGAATTCCTGCTGTTTGCAGTGTTGTTCAGTGAAATAAGTAAGAGCATCTCAACTAGCACAAGGCAATGTTTGTTCACCATACTGTGAGAACACTCTGTTTTCTTTGGAATGGATCCTGTTTATGAACAAGTAAGTACAGCCTGGGACAAACCAGAAAGGACTGAGTCAGGAATTCCCATGTAGTACAAGGCTTGGGGCCCCTCTCCACTCAGTACTGTGCTCCCAAAAGCTGCCTGGCCTTTTGGGGAAGCCCAAGCATAGTGTGTTTGCATCTGCTGTCCTTGCTGCCATTAACTTGCTGTTAAATGGCATTGTGGAGCTGAGAGATGCTCTGGGAGCTTTTGGTATGCCTGGCCGTCCTTAGTGCTTCTCGAAGGGTGAACACTGTGATAAGCAACTTGTGATAACAGCATTGCAGCATCTTTGGTTTAGTGCCTGAATACTGCTTTACAAACTGCCTGCTTTTTGTTCTTCTCAGTGTTTCTGCTTTTTGTCTTACTTTGAATGTCTCTTCTTCAAAGATGGTGTACATATAAGGATGACAGATGTTCTTAAATAGCTTGTTTTCTTGTGACTTTCTGATTTTTCTTAGTCTTGTTTCCCAGACTTTTTTTTTTCATAGAAAGCTTGTAAAAGTTGTTTCTGTGCACTGTATCAGAGCCTTTCGATTTTGACCTTCTCTTGAAGATGCTGGTGATAGTTCAGTGAAAGGAGGAATCTTAAACTGCATTTACTTTTTGAGAACAGCACTTCTTATCACAATAACTTTCAGTAATAAAGGATAAATGTGGATGACATATGATGGTTCTGAGAAATTAGATTCGGTGTGAGTAGGGCTTGTCTTGCACCTGGCACTGAACTGCAGTGTTTTTGGTAAGCTTGTGACACCTCTTCCAGCCCTGACTAGCTCACATTGTGTACCACCTAGGGGGTTCTGCTGCCTTACTTTGGCTGCTTCTCACTCTGAAATAAACAGTTTTTCCAGGAAGCTTTATTTAGCTAGCCGCAGAGTTTTTCATCAGGCATCAATCAGAATTGTCAGTCTCAACTATCCTGAAGTACTGCTCTGCATCCAGTTATAGTTTTCTGGTCAGGCTAACCATGGACACCCTATGTCAGTTGGACTTTGCCCTCATTCTTTTGCTATAGCAGAAAGAAATGGTGTACTTGGAGAATGTGGTGTGGAGAGCATTCAGCCTACTGAGGAGAACAGTGATAAACATGCGTACATTTCAGATCCTGCTAAGCAATATGGAGCTATTTGCATGGGGAAATGCTTGCTTTTGGTTGCGAGAAAGCAAGCTTTATAGTACCATTAGTTTTCTTCCACTATGAGCAAAACATAATTTTTGACTAATTCAGGCATTTTGCCTCTTATGAAGACCATGCTAAACATGGTACAATTTAATGTTTTGCTGTTGTGTTGTTCTGTGTAGGAAAACTGACTTCAAGTGTTTTGTTATACTCATAGAATCATAGAAAGGTTTGGGTTGGAAATGATCTTTAAGATCACCTAGTTCCAACCCCCCTGCGATAGGCAGGGACACTTGCCTCTAGACCAGGTTGCTCAAAGCCCCGTTCAGCCTGGCCTTGAGTGCTTCTGGGGAGTAGGCATTCACTCACTAGGCAACCTGTTCCAGTGTCTCACCACCCTCACAATAAGGAATTTTTGCCTGATATCTTGTCTAAATTCGCCCTCTTTGAGTTTAAAGCCTTTTCCCCTTGTCTTGTCACTACCAACTCCACCAACTTCTAGTCCTTGACAATCTGTTTAATCCCATCTCTATCAAAATAAATTTATAGCGTTTCATGAGCCACTGTTTTGAATGATTTCGAAAAGAAAACATTTCAGAGCTAGTTAAAATTATGAAGAAAGCATTTTCTTATAGTAAGTCTATCTTAATTCCATGGATTGAGAGCGTTCCTAAACTAGGCTAACTAATTCTCCATTTAGTACTGGGTAAACATTGTAAGCAGTTAGTTAGTTTAATTTATGAACTAAAAAATAATCTACCAAGGAAATCTTGAATGTTAAGAATTTGGATTTAGTGAATTCTTACTAGTCCCTATGAGTCTTTTACTTCTGAACTTACCGAGGTAGCAAAAGATACAACCCAGACTTTGTAGTTGAAATGCTTAACTGCACGCAGTCTTAGGCTTTCTTTTTCCTGAACGGCCTTCTAAATTGTCATATATGGCATAAGAACGGGCTAAACAGGTTCTCTTTCCTGTACTACTTGTACTCTTCCAGTGCTAAAAAGTCACTAGTGACTTGTCTGAAGATCTTGTTCTTGGGTTCAGATCCCCCTTGTCTGCCCGCAAGAGCTGTAGTTATTCAGAGAACAGCAAGCTGCTTTGCAAACGCTGGGTTCAGGGTTATTTTGAACACTTCTTACAGTGGAATTTTACCTTCTGTTGCTGTACTTGTACTTGCTGTATTGACATGTAGGTAAACTTGTCTGTTCAGTTATCTTTTTGGCAAAAACTCATGCTGCACACTGTATAAAGGCTTTCCTCTTTTTTCTCTTTTTTTTTTTTTTCCAGAATCAAGAACAACTCAGAGAAGAGGATTCTGATTTTATTCTCAATGACAGTGACCTCACTGTGACATACGGCGATACAACAATAACTGCGAACGGCTCCTCTGGCCCCCATACAGCCACCACCAGCCTAGATGGCAGGAGAACAAAGAGTAGCTCAGAGGAAGCACTGGAACGTGACTTAGGAGCAGCAGAGCATGAAGTTGCAAGCAGGGGTACCCGGCTAGTATTTCCTCTGAGTGACAATGCCTGATTACTGACTCGGTAAAAACAGCTCTCGCTCTGCGGATGGCTCAAGGAAGACTGCTGCCCTCTGTGTCACTTGAGGTGGGGGTGTTTGTTTAAGCAAGTGAATGTGTTTAAGTGGTTTTACTAAGGTCTGAAGACGTCGCCTATTTTTTACTCAAGATGCTGACAGTGGGGATTTTCTAGAAGTCTGAAAACAGACAAAGGAGAACTGGTCATTCTTTTACACCACACATTGAATCTAAGCATAACTAGCATGCTGCAATTGTCTCGTTCAGCTGCAGCAGCTCTCTGTGAGAAGAGGCGTGTGACAACGTTGTTGTAAAACTGAGCTTGTCTTGGCTTAGCTTGTGAATATGGAAGAAGAAATATAAACGTGATGATCACGGCAATCCAGAGGAATGTGTATGTATCTGAATGTGGAGAGACCCATTTACTTCTCTAGTGAGGTTGAGAAATCCAGAGGTAAAATGGGACAGTATGCCTTAGGGTTACAGATGCATGAATGCAACACTAGCAAGTCTGTTACTACAATCTGTACTTAATGAATTTCAGGGAAAAAAGGGAAAACAAGATTTTGTTACTGGCCATGTGTTTAGATAGGAAGACGCTGAGAGCTGTTTGTCCCTTTAGCTTTGGGCATCTTGACTGCTACCATTAGCTGAACTCCTCTTGCCTCAAAAGAATAACATCCAACTTCTTGTGGTCTGAGATATGGCTGACCTGACCCAAGTCTGGAGCCAGGCTTTCAGGTAGAAGTCAGGAGGTAAAACTTCCTCTATCTTAAGGTTGCTAAAAATCAGGTGAAGATAGAAATATGTCCTAGGCTTGGGAAAGCGGCTGATAAGAGGAGTGAAGAGAAAAGGGGGGGAAAAAAAAAGAAGCAGTACTGAAATTTCACAGAGGTTTCATCTTTCTCAGAAGAGTCCATGGAGTCTGCTTACAGTTCTTGTGTGTGATAAACAGCAAACATTTAATTAAAAGGACAGGCAAATATACTGGCTTTACCATTTGTGTCTACCTAAAAGAAAGGTGTTTACCGCTATTCTCTTCCGCAGAGTAGATGTGAAACTTCAGTGGGGCGTTGCACAATGATGTATAATCTACAGAAGTGACGAACTGTAGTATCATCTTAAGTGTGAAAAGGGAAAATCTTTGCCTAGTACTTAGCCCACTCACATGTAGGCTAGCTTTAACGTGATGCTAAACGCTTCTTGCTTCCCAGGTGAGGCGATATCATTGTCTTTGCTGATAGCTGAAAACTGTTGCGTCTTGAAGAGCAGCTCAGCTATTCAAAGCATGCTAAAACGTCGTGTCGTTCTCATGTCTCAGAAGGTTTATTTTTTTAAAAACAACTCTGTGGCCCACTAATGTGATGTAATATTGGTTTGTCTAAAAAGTGTGGTTTCTTGCTGCCATTTCAGTTGTTCCTCATAAAATTGTGTGTGAGTAAATACCCACTCTGTTTCTCTTTAACTATTAAACTTAATGCTGGGCTAATGATGACAACATGCTGCTGCAGAGAAACGCTGCAGTCCTATGGTCAAGTCTACTTTCTTTCAGCTGTTTGCTTATGAGTGATCTACCTCCTGTATGTGTCCCTGCAACGTACATTTTTATAGGGCGTTGATCTTTAATGACTGCCTGACATTAAAAAAAAAGAGGAAACAAGAAAACAAGAAACTTTTTATTTGTGGGGTGGGAAAACAGTTCTGTTTTTAATGGGTGAAGAGTAACAAACCCTGATAAAGAAAGACATCTGAGCAGAACAGATCTCTGAGTTCTCCAGTTTCAAGAAAGACAAAGATGGCAACGATCCATGCTCTATACTCTTTGTAGCTTGGCTTTCATGGAGTTTTGTCTTGTTTTGGTCTTTTTTTTCCTAAGTGCTAACAGTAGAAAAAGCAGTTACAAAATTACTAAAACAATTTATTTAAAGTAAATGGACTTAATACAGTGAGGTAAACTTTACATTCATCTTGAACGTTACCCAGAGAGGTGGTAGATGCCCTGCCTCTGGAGGCATTCAAGATCAGGCTGAACAGGGCTCTGAGCAACCTGATGTAGCTGTAGGTGTTCATTGCAAGGGAGTTGGACTAGATGGCTTTTAAGAGTCCCTTCCAATCCAAATGATGGTAAGCTGAGGAGTCTCAAATCACTTTGGGTGAAAAACAGCTCTTTCTGCAGAGATCTGTTGTTAGGAGAAAGACCACGTACTAATCCTGGAAATAAAAATGGTTTGGTTGGCTTTCTTGGGGAGACTGAGCCTCTGAAAGCAGTAGTAAACCATCCTGGTACAGATTACTTTCTGTCCATGTTCATAATTCCAGTGCAAAGATATATGGTTTCATGAAGTTTGCCAGTAAGCCCAAAATGTGACTGTGAAAGGGCAACCAAAATTGAGTCTAACTTCTGTATTCCAAAACGGCTTGAAACACTTTTCCGACATAGTGAGAAGAGGCTTACATACGGAAGCTTTATTTTATTCCTTGATTTATTCTTTTCATTTTGAATTTTCCAAAATTGGAGTTCACTGTCAGAAAAAGGTAAGCTAAAACTTCTAGCTGCTTCTTACCTCACTGGTCCTTGTTCAGAACTCCCACATTTCCTTTACTAAGGAAGTAGGGGGACAAAAACAAAGAATCAGAAAATGCAGTTTAAAAAACAACTCTTTGTCCTGGAAAAACAGTATATTTCACCAACTAGTGTCTTCTAAAAGATCATATCAGTTCCTTTCCACAAAGATAGGAGGAAGTTTTTCACACAGAGGGTGGTGACACATTGGAACAGGTTGCCCAAGGAGGCTGTGGATGCCCCATCAATTGGGCATTCAAGGCCAGGCTGGATGTGGCTCTGGGCAGCCTGGTCTGGTGGCTGGTGACCCTGCACATAGCAGGGTGTTGAAACTGGATGATCATTGTGGTCCTTTTCAACCCAGGCCATTCTATGAAGATGCTGAGCTAGCAAGAGCTTGACCTGTCTGTACAGCAGATGTAGTTTCTTTCAACTTTGGTGTGAGATTTTGAATAGAAAGCAAAGGTGAAGGTTGCAGTGAATAGCAATCGATACGTACTAATATACGCATCACATGGAAAGGGAGGACGTGTGAGATGGTGGTCCTTGCAGAACAAAGTATTGCTGTAGTAGCATGGGATGTTGCAGCTGAAGTGGCTGCCCTTGTACTTGGGACTGAGAGATTCCTCCCTTTAGATTTTTGCTTTCTGCATCATCAGACTGAAAACCTTTGCTTGACGTTACTAAGAATTTTGCTGATTTGAGTCCCTGCAGATGGGCAAAATAAAGTGCCTGATCTTCTTTCAGTACTCCGTAGAAGTAAATCCTGACAGTAAAACAAGACTGGTCTGCAGGAGTTCTGTTTTTTATGCCAACAAGTCTTTGATTTAATTGTATTCAAATCCACAAAGATACACAAGCATAACACTGACATCATGTTTGAACAGACTAAGAAAGTTACCTGAGCTTTTCTGTATATTCATCCACAATGTTTGGGAGAGGAATTAGGTGTTCATTTGTAGAATTAGAAGATACTGAGATAAGTAGAAAATTGGCATTTTTGTGCCTAGCTCGCTGGTTGGGTGCAAAACAAGGGTGTTTTGAGCCAGTCACCCTCTTTGTGCAAAAGAGCCAATTCTTGTACCTTCTGTAGGATTCTAGGCAGCTTATCAGTTAAAGGTGAGGAGCTGTTGGTGGGTTCTGTAAGTACAAAGAACAGTACAGGAACAATCCTGTTACAAATGTGGGCCTAACAGTGGATTAACAAGGTGCTTTTTGTGAGAGGTGTTTCAGTGCTTCAGCGGTAGCTCCAACACACTGACTTCAAGTGAAGCCCTCAGAAAAAGAGGGAGACTGGGGCAAGTGTGTCCTTGCTGTGTGCTCCATGTCTGATGTGCAGGCACCTGACTTGTATTGGGGAAAGGAGCAGTGTAACCTACCTTCTCTGATTTAAAGAAAATAAATAGTGAACAAGGATATCAAAAATAGCATTGCCAGTAGGAGCAGGGAGGTGATCATCCCCCTGTAATTACTGCTGGTCAGGCCACACTTTGAGTACTATGTTCAGTTTTAGGACCCTCACTTCAAGAAAGGCATCAAGGAACTGGAGAGTGTCAGATGAAGGGCAATGAATCTGTGGAGGGTCTGGAGCACAAGTCTGATGGGGAGCAGCTGAGGGAACTGGGATTGTTCAGTCTGGAGAAGACGAGGCTCAGGGGAGGCCTTCTCACTGTCTACAGTGACCTGAAAGGAGGCTATAGTGAGTTGGAGTTGGTCTCTTCTCCCAAGTAACAGTGATAGGATGAGTTATACGATAGCCTCATGTTGTGCTAGAATAGGTTCAGATTGGATATTAGTAAAAATTTAATCTCTGAAAGAGTACTAATGTATTGGAACAGGCTGCCCAGTGAGGTGGTGGAGTCGTCATCCCTGGATGCTTTTAAGAAGAGCCTGGATGTGGCACTGAATGACCTGGTCTAGAGCAGTCACAAGTGTGGGTTGATGGTTGGACTACAGATGATCTTGGTCTTTCCAATCTTAATGATTCTACTATTCTAAGGGTAAAGTGTTAAATATTCAGAAATTGACCAAATTTGGCCCTGTACCAAGGATATGAATTTCTTGGCCTACAAAAAATATTTTTTCACAGTGAAGAAATTTCCTTTGGGGAAAGGACTGCAGAAAATGCAAGCAAAGGAAAAAAAATCCACAACAGTGTTCTTGGCTGAACTTGGCTGATATGAGGTGAGTATGTGGCAAAGGTTCCAGTGATGTTCACCAGTATGATGGCCACTGTGTTTTACTCCTGGCAGGTGGAAGAACCTCATAGTAGGAAGTATAGCAGCCTTAATAAACAGCCCGAGTAATTTATAATAACTAGGAGGTCACATCCTGTGATTTTAATCATTCAGCAGGGCCATTTGTAGGTGGGTGTGGAAATGATGGTCTGTCTTGTGTAACTTCTGTTGAACTTGGCTTGCAATCTCTCTTCTGACAGTATTGATCAGACTTAATAAGGCTCCAAATGTTAATATGTTTTGCATGCCTTTTAAGGAGAGATGCAGTGTTTCTTTTAACTCTGAAGTAGCTTGCAGGAATAACATGCCTGACCTCAGGCTTGGCAGATGTGGTCTCTGCTTCTGCACGAGTGTGGGAATGGAATTTGAGTACTCAGTAGTTTCAACTCGGTATGCTTTTCTTTAAGATGGGGGTGAAGGGAGAATCTTTTTGAGGAGAAACAGGGAACTTGCAGATACATCAGCAGCAGGGAGTATTCCTCTCCAAAACATGGAACTTATGACCCACTGGGACTTACAAGCAAGGGAGGATAAGAGATGACTGGACATCATGCAGGAGAGAAGGCAGTAAATACCCCAAACAGCTTCTTTGTAATCTCTGTCATAACTAGAGTCGCAGTAAGGAGGATGGAGCTGCTTCGTAGCATGAAAGTGTTCCTAAGAGAAAAACACACTGAGTAACAATTTCAGGTGTTCCTACACTGAAAACTGTTCTTTGCAAGCAGAAGCTGACACAAACCTTACTAGGAGGGTCATACGTCCCAAGTTTGGAGAGGAGATGTGCACACTGTGCAGTGTGAAACCACAGATTCCTCTTGGCTTGCGATGTTGGGAGTGCCCTTCTGAAAAATGTGCCCACAGAGTGAAAGAGAAGGAAGGAGGGGAGGAAACAGTGAATTTCAAAGCCAGGAAATGGCTTTAGCAGGCAGCTTTACTGCAGGAACAGCATTGTAAACAATTGTTGCTGTTAATCTTGCAGTCCCAAGTGCTGAGTTTGGTGGATTTCTGCATAACTTATCCTAAAGAAAGGGTGATGGGATAATGCAACAGTAATTCAACCGTCCCTTATCCTAATTCATCATCGATTTGAAGGCATTTACAAGGAAAGCCTGATTCAATTCTAACCTAGGGCAAGGAAAGGAATGTTTAATGATTTTTTATTTTTAATAATTTCACTCTGTTTTGTTGAACCTAAAAACCCTTCACTAAGTTTGGATGTAGTTTTTAAGGTAACATCAGCCTGATGAATGTGAAAGTGCCTTAGTCATGCATAGGCACCAACAAGATGTAAGTGTGGGCCAATCATAGTTCAATCTATGTTGCGGACAGACTCAGATGAAATTCCCTATCTTGATTTGTTATGTGATTTCTGCAGGCTTTTGCTGTGGAACTTGGGTACTTGTGACAGGCAAAGGGCTTAAGTACTGGGATTGATTCAGCTTTTCAGTTAATAAACTATCTGGTTTGGACACACTATCCAATACACCTTTATCCTACGCTACTTTCTTAGTCATGGTCTGTTACGCACCACCCTTCCTGGGTGGGCTTGCAGACTTTCAAAATGTCATTGAAGTGTGAAGTTTTATCTGGGGACCAAAACTTATCAGGCAGTATATAATAATATATATACTGGAGTAAAGGACTTTGCTTTTTTTTTATTCCATGCTGTGTTGGCGAGCTCGGTGCTGTACAGATCATCTCAGGAGAGATCACTGGGCACATGCAGGACGACCAGAGGATCAGGCCCAGTCAGCATGGGTTCACAGAAGGCAGGTCCTGATTATCCAATCTGATCACCTTCTATGACCAAGTGACCTGGTGGATGAGTCCTGTAGTCTACCTTGACTTCAGCAAAGCCTTTGATACTGTTTCCCACAGTATTCTCCGGGGGAAACTGGCTGCCTGTGGCTTAGACAGGTACACTCTTTGCTGGGTAAAGAACTGGCTGCATGAACGGGCCCAGAGAGTGGTGGTGAATGGAGTTAAATCCAGCTGGTGACCAGGCACAGGTGGTGTTCCTCAGGGGTTGATACTGGGGCCTGTCCTGTTCTGTATCATTATATATGACCTGAATGAGGGGGTTGAGTGCACCCTCAGTAGTTTTGCACCATGGGAGACTCAGTTTGGATATTAGGAAAAATTTCCACTAAGAGTGGTCAGGAGCTGGAACAGGCTGCCCAGGGATATGATGGGGTCACCCTCTCTTGATGTGTTAAAGAAACACTCAGATTTTGTACTAAGGGATGTGGGTTACTGGGAAAATATTAGTGGCAGGTGTATGGTTGGACTGGATGATCTTGGAGGTCTTTTCCAACCTTGGTGATTCTATGATTCTGTGATAGGTTCAGTGGGGGGGAACTCTGCAGTGGTATGGATAAAGGCAGTGCCCATCCCAGGCCATATTCTGTAGTACAGAGCTGGAGAAGATGTGTATTGGTGCATGTAAATGGGCAGTAGTCGTATTTCTGGAGAAACAAACATTCAGGTTAGCTTTAGTGTTTGATAACATAATACTTTTCGTTTGATTTTCAGGTGTCCTTGGTCTCCTGCATTTCTTAAATCTTAAATGTTTCCGAACTCGGAGGCATCCCATATAAGAACATTCGATATGCAAGTTAAAAAAAAAAAAAAAAGAAAAAAAAGAAAAAAGTTGTGGAAGTATTCAGGCTTCATTTTTATGCCTGAGCACAGTGCCAGAGCTGTGCTGTGCAGCTTGTGGAAATCTGGTCAATTAGATAGCAGTAATTGGAAATACCACACTTGCAGCCTACTTTGATGTGGTTATTTGGAGGAAAAAAAATGTGATCCCTCAGAGAAAGTGAGTGCTTGACTTAAAAGGGTTTTGCTACACTGTTAAAATATTTGATTTCAGCCTATAATAAATAGATCGAATGTATTTTTAACTAATAATGTCTCTGACATTGCTATTGCTGAGGCAGAGAGAAGTAGGCTGTGCAGCTCCATGTTGCAGCATATTCATGAAGTTTATTTCTGGTTGTAGTTTAATCAAAGAAGCTGTCATCCAGCAATTCCAAATTTTGGACCTGGATTGCCTGATTTGTCTTGGTGTCAGCACAGCGTAATGGCAGCAAGCAGAATGCCAGGAGATGGGTAATTACCATGATGAAATAGCAGCTCCCAGCATGAGTGGTCTCAGTATTTTGATGATGTTAAATAGCAATGGGTTATTGTTTAACTGAACAGAGGAGATAGAGAAGAGAGGAAAAAAAATAATGTATTGTAAAAGCTGTGTTCTAGGGATAGTATTCATGGAAGACAGGGAATAGATTTCAGTTAACACACTTCACCAACCACAACTCAGATGGCTAACTATATATTTATTTAATACATTGTCCTTAAGCAATTATAGTCTTAGCAAATGCTCAGTAGATAACAATTACAAATGTACACTAACAAACAAACAGTCCTGGCAAAGCATGCAACAAATGATGTGCACCCTCCGCTCCCCAGAGAACCATTAGGTAACTCGTGGAAATTCCAAAAGTATACAGCATTGCACAAGCTGCCAGGTAACGGAGTCTGCCCATTCCTCCAAAGCACAGCATTAGAACAAATTCTTTGAGAGAGGGCCATAACCAAAATCCCCTGGCAAGAAGGGAGATTTCAAGATATTGTTGGGGAGGATAATGTGACCTTACGTTCAATGGTCGATGCAGACATCAGTGCCTGTGGTGTGGGGGTCTCAGTCTAGCTGAGAGGGGATCTCACATGATAGTGGTCCCCACTCTGGAGCACTTCTCCTATTAGGAAAGGTTGAGGGAACTGGGCTTGTTTAGCTTGGAGAAGGCTCCAAGGAGACCTCATTGTGGCCTTCCAGTACTTGAAGGGAGAGTACAGGAGGGGGAACGGCTGTTTACAAGGATGGATAGTGATAAAGGAGAATGGTTTTAAACTGAGACATGGGAGGCTTAGTTTAGACGTTAGGAAGAAGTTTTTCACAGAGAGGGTGGTAACACACTGGAACAGGTTGCCCAAGAAGGCTGTGGATGCCCCATCCCTGGACGCATTCAAGGCCAGGCTGGATGTGGCTCTGGGCAGCCTGGTCTGCTGGTTGGTGACCCTGCACATAGCAGGGGGCTGAAAGCAGATGATCATTGTGGTCCTTTTCAACCCAGGGCATTCTATGATTCTGTACTCTGTTAGTGACTAGTCTCTACTGACATTGTTACTTAATTGCTACAGCGCAGGCTGTGTCTGCTGTATGGAGTTAGTCTGATAAGCTGTGTATAGCTTGCTTCATAAAAAATTGAGGAAGACCGCCCCTGGGTTCTACAAGAGTTGGTTACTTAAGCCTAGAGCCATGGAACCACACCTGTGAGTGCTGTCCCATGTTTTGTCTTGGTGCAGCACAACCTTGACATGAAACAACAGAGGGGCATTACATTCAGGCAGAAGTTGCTGGGTCGGGCTTTTGACATTGGTTTAGGCCATGACTGGGAGGGACAGTCAGGTTTATCGGTTCTCCCAGTGACATAATTGCTGCAGGCTATATATCAAAAGGGTAAACAATATGACTAGGCAGAAAACCGCTATCAGACATTCACCTGGTCCTGTTTTCCATCCCTCACCCAATTATGCCTTTTCCTTTCTTCTGCCTGCCTTTTCAGAAGAATCCCACAGCTGGAACTTCTGGCAATGTTTGAACACAAGGTTAAGGCCTTGTCCATGCACTCCTTTCCAAAGATAAGAGCTCTGTGTTGCATGGAGCTCCTGCTTTGTTAAAAAGTTTCAGGTCAAGTGTGAACACAGACACCTGTTGTAGGTCAGCCAAGTGCTTTGTCTTTACTTTCCTCACTGTGTTCACAGCTTGATTTAGATCTTGGATTTGCTGAGAAGTAGCGGGTATGTATGTGCTCCTACAGCCTATGTAGAAGTCACTGGAGTTACATGGAGTTACTGTGAGCTGCACCGGGAGAACCCACAGCCACGCCATCTGGATTCAGGTCATCTATCAAACCACTGATTTGATTGGTAATGGTGGCAGCTTGGCACATGCACGTATGTTCTGTATTTCAACTGAGAAGTCAGGAGGGCGGGTTATTCTCTGAGGTTAAGGCCAGCAGCTCAGCTGTATCCTCACAACACAGAACTGGAGTTCCCATCCTTAAATGTGACTAATGATTGCCAGATAGGAGTATCCAACACTTGCTGTCACTTAGGAAAGGGCCAACAAACAGCTGACAGTAAATATTATTATAAGCAGCAGTAAAATGTAGATGTACATCAATATGGGTGTGATAGAGGGGACTGCAGCTGGAGCAGGTCCAAAGGAGGGCAACGAGGCTTGTGAAGGGCTTGGAGAACATGCGCTGCGAGGAGAGACTGAAGGAAGTGGGGCTGTTTAGTATGGGGAAAAGGAGGCTGAGGGGAGGGAGACCTCATTGCTCTCTTCCAATACCTGAAAGGTGCTTACAGCGAGAGCAGGGTGGGTCTCTTCTCACTGGTGACAGGTGACAGGACGAGGGCAAATGGCCTCAAGTTGCACCAGGATAAGTTTAGGTTGGGTATCAGGAAACACTTCCTTACAGAAAGGGTTGTGAAGTACTGGAATAGGCTCCCCAGGGAGGTGGTTGAGTCACCATCCCTGGATGTGTTTAAACACCGTTTGGATGCGGTGCTTAGGGTCACAAATTAGCAGAGGGTTGTTGGAGTGAGGGTAGTATGGTGAGGTTGGAACTGGAACGTGTTTTAGATAGCAGTCATTCTTGATCCTTTCCAGTCATGCAGTTGGGCTGAAGCCCACACCTGCTCTATGCTTAGGAGTGTAACTTTTCCAATATCACACTGTATATGCACAGTAGGAACTACCAGACAAGATAGCACAGTTCCTCTACCTGCTCTGAGTGAGGGCAAGCCACCCTTCTTGCTCCAGTTCACCCAGCGCTCAGGAAGGGAAGGAAGCTCTGCAGTAAATCTGAATGTGAGAAGTCATGGTTTGCTGTAGTTAAGTACATTTGGGCATTTGAAATGCAAACATGCAAAACCGTGTAATTGGCTAAGGGATGAAGTTCAGATCTGGTATTTAATGAGAAAGGAATTCTTCTTCAACATTAACGAGTGTTATATTGGAAAACAAAACCCTAAGAAGATTACAGCTATTTCCTGCCTGCAACCGCAGGGCTTCTTTGTTCAGGACAATGAGGAACTGATGCTTTTAATGCTACTTGTTTTCAAATCTTGTCTTTTTTTTTTCTTTTTTTTTTTCCAAATAATCTGTTATTCTTTTGCTTTTGCATCCTTCTCGAGTTGTGACTAGTTAGGCTTTTTAAGGATTCTCAGCAACTTCTCAGTGTGCAAACACCAGCTGGATGTTTGAACTAGATCAAACGGGAGGAATGGAAATAGTGGTATGAGATGCTGATAAGAACTGAACCATGCCTGATGAGCTGTGGAAGTTCAGCAGTGTCTTTCTTTCCGCCGGGCATTTTGTGTATTCCCTAATATAGTCAATAAAGGTGTCTGTGTTTGCCAACCTAATATCGCTGTTCTGTTGCAAGATATCATAGGTGTTTAGACCAAGTTCAGTGTTTGCAAAGAAACTGAGTTTTGTTCATCCACTGACCTCCTGTTTTCCCTAAGCAAGAGTGGGATCACTAAGTGAAAGCTATTATTCCCACTAGACTAACCCACACACATAAGACCCACTGACTTCTGCAACACACGCGCAGTACCAGAGGCTGTGTGTGGTTTTGAAGCTGGGAGCAAAGAGGTTCTTCAGTTTTGTTTGTTTTTCATAAACAAAGTTCACATTCAGATTTGTGCAGTGCTTAAAAATGTAACTTTTTCTAAATCCACTGTTTAAGTGTTCTGAACCATCTCATTAATGAAATAAACCTACCAAATCCATGTCTATTAAAAATGTTAAAACCAAGCCTGCTCTCTTCTTATGGGACAAGAAATTGTATTTAAATGCTACATGATTATGTCTACTTTGAGCAATGGAAGCATAATAAGCTGGCATCGTACCACAACATTACAAAGTAGTTTTCAAATTGGTGCTTAGATCTAAAGATGCTTATGGTGCTGCAGCTGCACTAAAGAGAAACTATCCACTTCCCCAGAAGTTTTTTTTTTACCCTCATTGGTTTAAAGCCATCAAATGCAGAATTACCATCTCACAGGTAGATAAAAGCCTGCAGACGTTCAAAAGTCGGTCTTGGGAATTACTCTGTGGGACCTCTCACTGCTTCAGCATTCACCATATCAAAGCATCGTTAGAAGAGGAAGAAGTTGTATTAATCAAATGCTTACCTCAAAATTATTCTGTCAGGTTCATAACATCACAGGAGACTTATCTCCTATTTAAGCTGTTACCACGCAATAGAATCATAGAATCACTGAGGTTGGAAAAGACCTCTGAAATAATCTAGTCCAACCATCAAACCACCGCCATGCCCACTAACCACGACCCTCATTGCCACATCCTCACAGTTCTTGAACACCTCTGGGGATAGTGAGACTTCAGTCTGTAGAGAGCAGGCCTCCCCTGAGCCTCATCTTCTCCAGACTGAACCATTCCAGTTCCCTCAGCTGCTCCCTATCAGACTTGTGCTCCAGAGCCCTCACAGCTTCACTGCCCTTCTCTGGACACACTGCAGGGTTTCAATGCCTTTCTTGTAGCGAGGGGCCCAAAACTGAATGTAACACTCGAGGGGCAGCATCACCAAAGCCAAGTACAGAGATGGTCATCTCTCTGCTCCTGCTGGCTGCACTGTTTCTGATTCAAGCCAGGATGCCCTAGGCCACCTGGGCACACTGGCTCATAGTCAGAAGGCTGTCAACCAACGCTTCCCAGATCCTTTTCCTCTGCACGGTTTTTCAGCCAGCTGCTGCACTTCCACAAGCAAGCCACCTTTAAGTCAGTTTTAAAATGAGCTGGGTTTGTTCAGTTTTAAAACTTGAAGGAGTTTCCTTCAAGGTTACCATGACCAGTCTACAGGGAACATATTCACCTAGAGCAGGGAGTCAAGAGCTGCAACAAGTTTATTCTCCATGGAAGTATTAATACAACTATACATAAAATCTTGTCAGAAGAGAAAGGTTAGCTCCTTTTCAATCTGGGAACAAAGTTTGAGTAATATCATCTTGATGCTTCCAGTGTGAATGTAGCAGCTTTGATTCTAATTTCTCAGAACAGCCAACCTACATAAATATTCTGGTAAGGATTTACCAAGAATCACTGCAAGCTATGGCTCCAACTTACAATTTATGGTGGAAAATGAAATTCATATTAAACTTCTCAGGAGTATAACTACAGTCACTCAATCAGAAAGAAGCAACTCAAGGCACGACAGGCAGGTGAGAACACCTCTCTTCATGCATGAATTTAATGTTGTACAAACAACATTTATCTGGTTATTTGATATGGCGGCACTAAGGCAGCACTTGGAGGAGTTCCGTGGCTTGAGTCACAGGGAGCATGGAAGTTGCTCAGTGCAAAAGGATGAATGAACCCCAGAGTGCTGTGTCAGAACCAGAATGGTACAACTGAAGCCTGAATAGGAAACTAATATGCTTTAAAGCTGATTAACATGGAGTTTTCTTGTGCTTCTTGTTGCTGTTGTGCAATAAACAATCGCATAACATGTGCTTCTGCTAAGGCAAAGTGACAAAGTTTCCAGAAGGAAATGGTGGCAGGCTGTTTTCTGCACCCCTAGGGAGAAATAAAAAGACTTAATGCAAGAAATGATTCTGATGGCAGAAAGCACTTTTATCAGCAGACATCCTGACTGCTGGGGGCATTTCTGACTTCTGAGAAAACAGGGCAAAAATTACCGAGTTAATGATTTGGCTTTTGCTCTGACCTTCACTTGCGGTACAGCTCTGGTAAACTGTACTCAAATCCTGGTAAAGACAAAATGACCAGAATTTTTAAACGATGTGAACAGAGTATTCTGAAACAAACTGCTCCATTTGGAAGCCTGCTCCAGAACCACACAGTTCTTCTAGCTGCCAGGCTAAAGTGATTCACTACTCACATACAAATTCCTGTTCTCGTGCCAAAGTTGTCCATGGCATGATCACCTCTCCGCCTCTCTGCTATTCATTCTGCTGTGTGCTGCCGTCCTCCTTCCATCTTTCCCTTCAGGCTAAATGGAGTGAACAGCTCTGTCTTCTCCAAGGTAGAGGGCTCACTTGTTATTTCTCTGTATCTACTAAAAGTCTGAGTTAATTCACCCTGAGCATGGGTCATTAAGACACAGAGCATGGTACATGTGCCTTTCTCTTGGGAACACAGAGGTTTGAGAGGGTTCACTGCAGGTAAGACCAATGCAGATGTTTTCTGGTGTAAAATAAAGACACATAAACATACAAAACCACTTTTACTAGCACATGCTAACAGTTTTTTTGCAAACATTTGGCCAACTGAGAGTAGTAACAGTAAAAACCAAACACGTGCATCCCTTACATGGAAGTCATTCCCCCTGCCCAAACTCGTCCCAAAGTGCCACAGTGACAAAATGACCTCACAGAGCCATCTCCGAGAGCAGTTGGATGTGGGTGCAACACCACCACATCCCAACCCTGGTTTCAAAGAAGATGCGCTCTACTGAATTAAGTTCCCCAAAGAGAATTAAACCTTGAGCCCAACAAGAAAAGATGCAGCCTAAATACAGTTCAAGTTTGTCAAAGTTAGAAACAGGGAGAAAAACTTGGTATCGTGAAAAGCCCGGATTCCTGTTCATTAACACCAAGAAACAGTGTGCAGGTCATCAGCAGGGCACAGCAGGTTGGTGATGGAAGCCAGACTTGCCTGGTGCCAAATACCAAGACAGCATGACCAGCAGGCAGTACATCAAGTCCCACACTTGCAGAAAATCACCACTTCAATGCCGTTGGGTCTACACCAAAAACCTTTGTTGTTCACCAAAATGCTGTTTAATTGCATAACCATAATAGACCCAGGAGTTCTGCACTGGTTTTCATAATCTGGCTTACTGAAAGCTGCGGTAGTGATGTCTGAAGAGAACTTCACGTAGAAACTCAGAACTTTTCACCACACTCAGTGAGTGGGGACAGCACTGAGCAGACCAATGCAACACCACAGCTGCTCCGTAAGTGACCTTGCTACCATTCTCCACGACCATTCCAGCATTTCTCAGGTGGATACTGCATCAGGGAGAGCTTTGTGCTGGCAAACAGAAACCAAAGAAATAACCACCTCAGCTCAGCGAAAACATTTCCATTGTATCTTAAGTGCGTGAGCACACAGCGTGGGGATCTGCAGGTGATGTGTCAGCACGTGTAAGTAACACAAGGGGCTGTGCGTGTTTCTTCACCCTGCGCTTTCACTCTGCCTCTCACAAGCGCGGCACTGCAGTTGTCGCCCAGCAGTTTAAGTACAGATATAAGGTGGGAATAGAGCAATTAGCAATTCCAGCACGGAAATACCTCACTTAGAGCACAGCACTTTACATATGATTAGAGGACTCAAGTTTCTACCTCCCTTAAGGCAAACGTACCATGATCACAAGTTAAGTAAAACCAGATGACAGAAATAATGGTGTAAGCATTTGTCGGTTTTGTTCCCAGTTCCAACTACGACTTAACAGATTAAACCTGTTAATTCATTACAAGTAACATGACACAAGCAGAGACTGTTCCCAAATCTCAGTCTAAACCACTAAAGCTCTGCGACCCAGCACCAACTGATTCCCAGCCTGCCAAGTTCAGCTCAGCTGCAGCGTGCTTACCAGTGCCCTGTGTTCTGGATGCCCAGCACAGCAACAGAGCTCATTAACCAAGCCACAGAAAAGCAGCCACTGCCAAAATGCAGCTTAACCCTGGCTGTCCCGCACCCAACACCCAGCAGGCTGGGTGCTCTTCCAGAGAGCTCCTCCCACAAAGCTCCAGCACCCACCCCCCAACCCCACGCATTTCTTCTGTCCTTTCAGGCACAGACCGATGCTGTTGTTTGACATTACAATGTTTTTTCCTACGAGGTGCAGGTTACCAAGCCAACAAGGACATGCCAGGACATCCGTCACAATGCTTTAGGAGCAAAGTAAGTGGTGAGCTTCAGCTGTTCTCCTGGGATGATGGCATTTCAGCAGGTCCTGCCTGGGCTGAAGTGCTGCAGTCACAACATCTGCCATTGAGCAATTGCTGTCTAACCCTTGGTGCTCTTGCACATCCTGCACTCTCACTGCTGCTTCTTCATTTTTCGGTTTTGTTTGTTTCCCGCTGATCTTTTTACAGCAGGGCCTTCCAATAAACTCTCACGCCCTGAACACAAAACAGAATTTGCACTTGCTGTATTTTTATACACTTTGCAAAACAGAGCCCTTCTCGTGGTACACAAACAAAAAAAAGACAAGAACTAGATCAGGTCTTAGGAGAACAGCTTGGGGTGAGAAAAAAAACCCTAAATGAACCACTAACAAAGAGAACAGGAAACTTCGGTGGAGAAAAAATAAATCTTGATACAGAAAACACATCTGTCAAGTGTGGGAGCTGTTTCAGGAAACAGAATAGTCTACAATTAGTGGATTTTTCCAGCAGTAAGCATGAATTTAGGTTGGACAACAACACTTCTCACAACAAACCAGTAAAAGTGAAGCTGAGGGTGTGCTTCCCACAGCTCCTTGTGTCACACCATTGCATCCTGGGCTGGCACGATGAGGTTCTCTGCCGAGGTGAAGTGAGTGCTTAACACTGCACCGTACAGTTCCTAGACTGCAACCTGCTGAACACAAGCACAGAAAGTATGCCTCTGACTGCACCTGTGTCAGTGCTAATGGCACTGCTCTTGGGTGGGAAGGCCAAGGAAGAAAAAGAGCTACAATAAATTACGGTTGGCCTTAACACACTGACACGTTTTACAGTGCAATATCCAGAGCAGGAAAAACTACAACGCAATGCAAACGTTTCTTGTAAGATAACATGACTTCTTTGAGCTGCCTTCGTTTCCAGCACTTTATATAAACACAGCTTTGTTCTGAGCCTGGATTATCCTCCATTTGAAGCTCATGTTCTCACTTTGTGCTTGAGGATTGTATGTCAGCATCTCCACAGCCCTGTGTACTCCCAAGGTACCATTTAGCTGCTGTCAGGTTGGAACAGACCCAAGAGCAGTTCCTAAAAAGTTACAATGAGTGCCCACAAATCTTCGACCTCCTGTCCCCAAGTAAGCAACGGAAAAAAAAACACTTGCACATACACACATGCACACCCTCCTCATACGAGCCCCAGGACATACACAGGAAAACAACACCTGGAAAACCAAAATGAAACTTAAGGTTGTGTTGCAGGCTTTTTTTTGTTTGTTTTTGTTTTTGTTTGTTTTGTTTTCTTTTTAAATACACACTTCTAGCTGGGACTTCTTTTGCCAGGATGGATTTACTCAGCCTTGTGTGGCAGCGTTTGCTCTGTCCACACGCAGGAGCTACAGCTGAGAGGATGTTATCGCTGGGAGGGGATGTGAGCATGGGAGCCCTGCGCAGCTCATTGTCTCAGCCAGGAAGCTGGGACAGAAAGGCATTCTCTCAGCCGGTTGAGAAAACAAAATGGAAATGTCAAGCATTCACCTCCCAGATAATGTCACTTCTATAGGAATCTGCAAAAAGCACATTCACCACTGGTATCACACCTATCAGTTGTTCCAACACTTCTCTTTGAGAAAGGATCGCAGTCTAGTTTAGAAAAGTGCAGACTTTCTGGAACAAACGTCCTCAAGACACAGAAGCAGACCAATGCTCACGCTGCTCCTCCCAGTGCTCCGAGGGCAGAGCCGCAGGTGGGAGCTGAGGGAGGCGCGGGCAGTGCCTGCAGGACAAGCAGGCCGCGGGCACAGCGGCTCCCGCCAGGCGTGGGCAGCCAGATCGCACAGGGAGCTCCACAGATGCTTCCTTCACGGGTCGTAACAGCGATACAACGGAACCGATGTTACGCTCTGGAAAGGGCGATGCTCTCACACGAGTTTTCTGAGTGTTTGCTCGGAGTCTTTATCGATTTAATACAAGTCTTACAACTCTCGGTACGTCAGTTTCGTGTCCAGGAGGCCTTGGAGCTCGACGCCGCCCGGCGAGGACCTCCCCTACCAAACACCTCGGAGCTCTCAGAGCCGCGTCCCCGCCACGCTGGGCGGCCGTCCCCAGCGCCCCATCGGAGCAGGCGCTCAGCTCTCGCCGCCCAACGGCCGCCTCGCCCTTCGCTGGCTGCCCGAGGGTCCCGTCCAGCCCCTACCGCCGCTCCCCGGCGCTGAGCGGGTAGGCGAGCAGGCTCATGGCCTCGCCGCACGCCGCCTCCACCTGCCGCACCTGCTGGCGGCTGAGGCGCTCCCTCCACGCGTGCACGGCCTCCCGCGCGTCGCGGGCGGAGATGAGGAAGGGCCGCTCGGAGGAGTAGGCGGCGCCGCGGGTCATGTTGACCACGAAGGCCTCCATGGCGGGCGGCACGGGCAGGCCGGCGAAGCGCAGCAGGCGGCGCAGCTGCGCGCGGGGTTCCCGCACCAGGTCCTCGTAGCGCAGCTGCGTGTAGCGGCGGCGCAGCGCGGCGGGGTTGCGGCGGGCCAGCAGCAGGTCGCGGAGCCACGCCTGGCAGATGACCTCCAGCGCTCCGCCGAGGAAGAACTCGGCGCGGTGCTGCGCGGGGGCCCGCCCGGCGCCCAGCAGCCCCAGGCCGGGCGGGAGCGGAGGCTGCTGCGGGCGGGGCGGCCCGCGGGGCTCGGCGCGGTGCCGGCTGCGCAGCACCTGCACGCTCTCGCGGAGCAGCGCCTGCTTGGCCTTCAGGCGCGAGTTGTGGACGGCGCGCGGGTCGCGGAAGAGCTGCACCACGCGCAGGTTGAGGCCGGGCTCCCGCAGCAGCGGCAGCAGCGCGCCCAGCTCCAGCAGCCGCACGTCCTTGATGACCACCACCGGGTACTTGCGGCACTCGGCCTCCAGCTCGCGCAGCGCCCGCGGCGGGCAGCGCTGCTCGCAGGCGGCGCCGTCCACCAGGCCGATCTCGCGGCGGGGCCGCGGCGCGGCGGGGCAGAGCGGCGCCGAGCAGATGACCTTGTTGGTCCGCCAGCCGAAGATGCCGGCCGTGGTCAGGTTGGCGGCGGGCGGCGCGGCGCCCAGCGGGTCGCGGGGGGCGGCGGGGGCGGCGTAGAGGCGCAGCACGGAGAAGTCGCAGCGGAAGAGGGCGCGCAGCATGTCGCGCAGGGCGCCCTGCAGGCTGAGCGCGTCGCCGGGGTACAGCGCCTGCCACAGGTGCCACATGGGCTCGTAGAGGTAGAAGACGTCGGGGTGCTGGTTGAACAGCTCCCCCACGAAGGACGAGCCCGTGCGCCAGGTGGCGTGCAGGTAGATGTGCCGCTTGCCCGCCCCGCTGCCGTTCCCCGCCGCCGCCGCCTCCTCCTCGTCGTCGTCGTCGCCGGGCGGCGGCGGGCGCTGCTCCCAGCCCCACTCGCTCAGCGCCTCCTCCAGGCTGGGGCAGCGCCGCAGCAGCGGCTCCTCGTCCGCCCGCGCCCGCCGGGCTCCGTAGTCCAGCACGTAGGGCACCAGCAGCAGCAGCAGCAGCGTGTAGAGCGCCAGCAGCAGCGCCAAGCGGCGGTGCTCCCCCCGCCAGCACCACCGCCGACGGCCCTTCATGGCGGGGGGAGAGCGGCCCGAGAACGAGCGGCCGCCGCCGCCGCCGCGCCGGCACTCGGGGAAGGAGGCGAACGCTCGGCGGCGGGGGTGCGGACTCGGGGCGGCCCTCCCGCCGGGAGCACGCCCACGGGCACGCCGGCCACGGCCGCCGCCTCACGGCGCCGCGAGGAACCGCCGCACCTGCCCCCGCCGGCCCGCCTGAGGCGCTGCCCCGACCTCGGGGCCGTGCCGAGCCGCGGGGCGCCTCGTCGCCGCCCCAACGTCCGTCCGGCGGGAGGAGCGCTGCGTCGCTCTCCCCGGCACAGGGGGAGTGTCGGCCGGCGCTGAGGAGGCGGGCTGGGTGCTGCGGGCTCTCGTAGCTGTCCAGGCGGAGAGCGCGGCGCAGCGATGGGAAGAGCGCGGATGGCTGTTGAGAGGCGGGACCGGCTGAGAGGCGGCTATTGCAGTCCAGCCGTGGGTTTCAGACGTCTCGGCCGCGGTTTTGTCTCGGTGCTCGCGGCGGGCTGAGTGCTGGCATTCGTGCCTGAAGCGGGCACGCCTCCTGCTGTCCCCTCGTACCCGTATCTGGTTAACTACCCGGGGACGCGGTGGGAAGTGACATCCCCGTCCTGCCAACTGCGTGGCAGTGGATGGTGTCCCAGAAAAAGAACGAGATTTAAGCACAGCACACAGTGAAATTCAGACACAATAACACAGCTCTCGCATACACGATGCTTTCACCTCCACAGCAGTCTCTGCATTGTGTGTTCACCTGTGGTGAGGCACAGGGCACAGCGTTAATCACCGATGTCACACATAGCTGTGTGGAAATGATACCTTGGCCATAGACGTTCTAAGAATGCTCTGTGTACAGTGGAAGAGTATAGATACAGAGCTTATAACTGCTGTGCGTTTGTCTGCCTGGATGTGTAGGTATAATATATATTATAGAATCACAGAATCACAGAATGCCCTGGGTTGAAAAGGACCACAATGATCATCTGCTTTCAACCCCCTGCTATGTGCAGGGTCACCAACCAGCAGACCAGGCTGCCCAGAGCCACATCCAGCCTGGCCTTGAATGTCTCCAGGGATGGGGCATCCACAGCCTCCTTGGGCAACCTGTTCCAGTGCGTCACCACCCTCTGTTTGAAAAACTTCCTCCTGATATCTAACCTAAACCTCCCCTGTCTCAGTTTAAAACCATTATTTCTTGTCCTGTCACTATCCACGCTTTTAAACAGCCATTCCCCCTCCTGTTCATATGCTCCTCTTGAGTACTGGAAGGCCACAATGAGGTCTCCTCAAAGCCTTCTCTTCTGCAAGCTAGACAAACCCAATTCCCTCAACCTTTCTTCACAGGAGAGGTGCTCCAGCCTTCTGATCATCTTAGTGGTCCTCCTTATTTCAGATTTTTTGGGTAACATAAGAGGGATACAAAGTGATGTGGGAGAAAAAGCGTGTGTCTGCCCTGCCCAGGTGGGGAGCCAGTCACCTGCCTGCTAACACTCTCCTTGGCCTCTGCTAAAAAAGTGTAAAGACTCGGCTTCCTGCAGTTTATAGTGTGCTGAGTGAGGAGATGGAGCCAAACAAGACTCCTGGGTTCCAGAGCAGAATAATGTACAAAAATCTGAAAGGAAATTCCGCCCCAACATATATTTCCCTATTCAGGTTCACTGTGGCTTTCGGCTTTTTAAACAGTAAGATAAATCAGTCTGAGCATCAGCTCCTGCTTTTACAGACAGAATTTCATTTAGAACTTCTTAAATACGGGAGGATGACAGAATAAAAGCACTTTTGTCAATATTAGGCCATGGACTTGCCAAAAAAACTTGACCTCTGCAAAGAATGTGCTCACCTAGTATTTCAAGGAGCTCTAGCACATTTGACTTAAGTGGCATGATAACAATTTTGGAGGATTTATGAACTTACCGAGATGCAGATGAGGATGGATAAACGTGAGCTACTGAGGTTGTCCCTTTGTAAGACGTGTAGGAATAAGACATCCTGCCAGATCTATGAGAGACCATAGAAATAAAAATACGCATGGATTGCACTGAACTTTTTCAGACAGTGGAGCTACAAACTTCTGTAGCAACTGTTCTGGAAAACAGAAGGCACAAATCACTTTACTGCAGGCTATGTTTTCATTAATATAAAAACACAGGAAGTTCTTGAAAGACTATCAAACTGAAAAAAGAATCACAATGAATGTTGTGCCTTCATAGTGAGGTTCCCATGTTGAAGCAGGATCATCCTGAAAATGTTCACTTTAGTTCTTTTAGGTTTGAGCTTTTTTGGAGTGGAGAGAGAGCAGGAATCCCACCACGGCTAGCATCATAGAGTATCCCATATTGGAAGGGATACTTAAGGATCACCAAGTCCAACTCCTTTCTCCACACAAGGCCACCCAAAAATCAACCCATCTGTCTGAGCACTGTCCAGATGCTTCTTGAACTCCAGCTTCGCTCAGTTACCCCTGCTCCAGAAAGACTGTTCCAGTTCCTGACCACTCTCTGGTGAAGAACCTTAGGATTCTAAAAGAGTTTGAGAACCTCAGAGAGCTGGGAGGAGGTCAGACCTTGATTTGAATTTGTTCTGTCTTCAACACTAATAGTAGCGATAAGGGGGGGATGATCTTCCCCCATTAACCTTTTTTTCCTATGACTCATAAAGACACTATTTAAACAGATGATCTTCGTTTTCTTCCAAGAGAATGATAACTCAGTGTGTGAGAAAGGCAGACAGATTCTTTGTTCATACGCGAAGCAGGTTGGCTGGCATCTGACTTCTGCCATTTCTTGGTGATAATTCTTTGCTTCATGCTATTTTATAAAGAAAAAGAGGGACAAAGTAGACATGTTCTGCATAGTTTAGTGTAGCAGTATTTCCATTCTGGTTTCCAAGTTTGTCACTGAAAGCACTGGCTGTTTTTAACTGATATAGCATTGGCTTCCTGTGTATTATCTCTCTCACTTGATTTTTTGCTCTTCTGTCTCCCACGGCTCTTCAACTGACAAGAAAGCCTGTAAATGTTGGAACACAGCGCTTCAGCCCCAGAATCATTTTTATCTTCTCAGCAGAGGTTTTAAAATAGAACTGGTTGCCTCTGTATCTGTTCATTTTTGGGATCATGCATGCTCTTGTCATTTTGAAAGAGCACTTTGTGATTAAAAATAGCTTGATTATCTGATAAAATTAAATGTGCTTTGCAAGAGGAGCATTGGCCTCACACATCCTGGCTGCTAATGAGCACCATGCTTGCAAACATTGTCACTTACAGACTTCAGCCAAAAGGAAGCCCGTGGTTAATGACAGCTTTCAAAGCTTAAGGAAGCCAACAAGGTAGGACAGTGTTTTTGTGTAACTGTTTTTTACTTTTTTGAAGGTTCTTTGTCATCGGGGGTTTCAACATGTGAGGCACTACATACTTTTCATACAGGACCTGTATATGACCAGTCCTAATAGGTCGTGGTTAGGAAGGAGTGCAGTGAGAGTAGCAGGATGGATGCCTGGTGGCATGAGAACCGGGTGGATCAGCACGGGGGGTTTGCTGCAGTGGAATTTCCCTAAAGTAGAATAGAGAGAGAGCCTGCAGGAGGCCTGAAATACTGCAGGACACTGGGGAGACTGGGTGGAGAACTAGAGGAGATGTGGAAAGTGGAAAGTGAGAGAAAAGGAGTAGCAGAACAGTGAAGAGACTGTAGCAAAGGGCTACAGTACTGGCTGAGAACTGGTAGAGTCATAAAGAGAGTTCTAAAAAAGAAAAATAATGATTCATTTTCTGACATCAGTGATCTTGTGAGCTTCTCTTCCTGTAAGAAAGGAAGGAAGATAATGTCCTCATTGAATGTGATAGAAGATGCTACTAGGAAATACAACAAGAAAATGCAGGAGGTGGAACGCAAAGCAAAGTAAGATGTGTATTGGTGGAGGTTCAACAGGAAGGTCAAAGGAGAAATCTGTTATTTCTTATAGTGGAAATTCAGAAAGAACAGTAAAGTAGCAATGAAAAAAAAATGAGTATGTATTCCGTGCTCAAACTCAATGCTAATACAGCTTGAGTATTTCCATGGATGAGTCCAATTTGAGGTACTTCAGGTTCTTCATAGCGGAGTATGATGCCCTATTATCCCATTAACAGCAACCTTGTAGCCCAGCAGTGGGCATCTGCTGCATGAATAGCCAGCACCTCCTGAAAGCCTCTCCATGCCTGACAGTTTGCAGTATCTGCTGAACACAAGTTCTTCTAACAGGAACATGTTTGGGGTCTCACCTCAGCACTAAAATGGATCTGATACCATAACTGATGATGGCAGAAATCACAAATCTTTTTCTGTTTTCTCTCAGTGTTGCAGACATGCTATTGCTGAATTAGAGATGCTGATGAAGAATAACAGCAAGCTTTTGCAACTCAAGTTAAACCACTGTGTCTGTATAATTAGGGAACCAAATCTTTTACAGTTCAGTCAAGCAAAAAATTGAGACTATTTTTAACAGGGGATTTTTTTTTCCAAAAATTCCTCTGACAGCTATTGCTACAAAATACGTGTAGATCTTCTGTCCTTTGTAACTCAACACTTTCACGGACAGAGTATAATATATGTCAGGCATTTGATAGCCACACTTTGAGTAGTCAGAACTGAAGAGGCAGTAAGAAGTAAAGGTTGCAGTAGGTATCAGCACCTTGGCAGAAAACGTGGAGGAGGACAACATGCTTACAGTAATTTGCTGAGAAGGATGGACTACTTAAATTTGCTCAGGGCAGTTCTTTGTGTGCAAACTTTGTCAGGCTCTATGCTGCTTTAGTTCTGTAGATAGTTTAATGCAATTTTAGGCTGCACACAGCTCTGAGAATTGTCTTACAGGTTTTACTAAAGCTTCAGTACAGATGTCATCTGCTCTTTTGCTCTCACATTATCTTCACTCATACCATACCTATCAGAAAAATGGAGAGCAAACCCACAAACGCAACTCATTGAACAACTGGGCGAGCAGAAGAAAACCACAAAGTAAAAGGTTATTATATAATTTCAGGATATAGTAGATGGCTGACAGATGAGATACAACCAATGTTCCAGCTGAACAACAGCAGAAAAGTTGCATATATTTGCAGAGCCCCTGTGCAAGTTAATGAGATCTGTTCAGCTCAAATAAAATCACCTAAATTCAGGCCGGTCTCAGTGTAATCTCTGCAATACTCCTCATGTTCTTCAACCAGGATAAATTCCTGCCCATTGTGCTTTTGGGTTGTCTAAAGAAATATTCTGGGAAAACCTGATCTCTGCAGCTCCTGGAACTATCCTCTACCCAGGCAGGCTTCCTGCATCATGCATTAGCTGCTGGGCTTGGTTGTATGGAGAAAAGTGTGTAGGCATTACTGGCAGTGGGACCGAATGGGTCAAATCCAGCTGCTCCAGTTTGCTGTCCATGACAATCAATAGCCAAGCAGATACTAAAATGTTCCCCATACCTCTGTTCTGAATTCAAGAAACTTTGTCCCATCTTCACTCTCTTCACTCTACAGGCATTCTCTGCTTATCCTCCTGGTGAAGGGTGCAGTCCCCAGCCCTAGGAAAGAGCCCTGTTCCACCTGAGGCTGAAGTACCAACAGCAGGCATCCCCCATCTGTTTTGATACTGGGGTGAAATGGAAGGAAGCCCCTGTTTTACATCTTGTTTTGACAAATTGCCATACTTTGTGGTTTTACTGTTAGTTTGTGTGTTATTTTGTTCTTTTTTATATTTTCCCTTCAATCTGCTAGGAAATAGCTCCTGAAAACAAAGTAAGACCAATGCTAAGCCTGAAAAGTTAACAAAATTATCAGATATTTTAAGTATTTGAAATCATTGTCAGAGCAGCATCCATCTGCTTTCTTATATGCTGCTCAGGCAGGATGCCTTTGATCTGGATGTGTCCTATAGATGGCTTTGGGCTAGGCTGAAGCGGGGTCCAGGGCAGTTTACAGGGAGCTCTGGAAGGCAGGCAGGGAGAGGGAAGTCTGTGAGAGATATGCTGGATACCTACTCACATCTGAGATGACTCACTGCCCTAGGGCTCAGGCTCTCCCACCCCTGCTTGCTAATAACAGCTAAAAGAACAGAAATGCCCCAGTGCACTACTGTCAGCGTTAGTATACAGTTGGTGCATGTGTATATTCTCCTCACATTCCCAAAGTAAACTTAACATCAGCGTCACATGGGTGTATCTTAGCATCCTTGGTACACCAACAGTTCTCACTGCCAGTCATCACAGGCATTGGTCTGAGCCATGCCTGGCACTTTGGGAAACTTTAGTTTCCATGCCTTTCTTGACTTATTTTGTTTGTCACTCTTCTTTCAAGACTGTTTTTTTTTTGTTTTGTTTTGTTTTGTTTTTCCTTCCCTAATTTACAGCCTCAATTCTCTCCACCCAAGAGTACTCTGGGTTTTAAGGTATCTCAGCTTACAGCATCAACAAAAAGGTCTGTTGTAGGACACTGTAAACCAACGCTTTTCAGTCGTTTAGCTTTACTGCCTTCCGTAGGGTCCATATGATGGCTAGGGAATGTGATATTTACTCTGCAAGGAAGTCAGATGGATCAGTTTGTTTAAATGTTCTGCCTGGGATCTAAGATGTCCTGTGTCTATTTACTTGCTTAATTTATCTTTATCCTGTGGGAGACCTGAAAAAAATGGAGTCTCTCTTTAAATAGCTCCTGAAAAAACAGTTAATTAAAATTATCTGTGTTTATCTTAGGAAACCTGTTTTCCACCCTACGTGAGCCAGATAAGAGCTCCCTGTGACCTGAGTGCCAACCTTGCGTTTTGCAGGACTGAGTCTTGCTGCTTTGACCACAATTTCTTCTCCATGATATGGTAAAGCATAAAGCATGTAACATCTCTCCTGATTTAATTAGTGATGCCTCCATCTGTCTCATGATGAAAGGAACTGGCATCAACACCAAGCTACATGGCTTTGTTGTCTCTCTGTCTTTCTGTACTCATGTAACATGTCACCTGAGAGAAATGTGAATTATTACGTATTTCTGATACAGAAAACTGTATGTAGAGGCTGAAATACGCTAAAATTAAATAATGAAAAGATGGCGCCAAAGCTATGCTGCATCATATAATGAAAGCTAAGTTGCAATAAAAACAATTAAAATTCAAATGAAATTGAAGTCAGGTCTTATATTGTTTCTTCTATTATTTTTATATTACACCCATTACGGTAAATTCAATACAAAAACCAACCAGTTAATTCCAAGATTAGCATTCCTTATATAAACTCTAAACATGACTTTGAGTTTGATCAAGAAACCTAGGCTAGGACTGGAGAATTCTAGTGAGTAAATATAAGATGCAGCTGAACAGAAAAGCAGAACTATTCTGTTTTTGCACCAGAAACACAGGCCCTGTTGCAGAACTCCCTTCAGTTTTTGCTATGAGGGTTTTTTGCTACAATGACAGGATATTCATGTTATTCTCATATTACTGCCACGGTGCATTTATAATACAAACACCAGCAAAATCATTTCAGCAGCAATCTTAGCAGCCCTTAATTAAACAAGAGCACTTGACAGCCTCAGATCTCTAGTCGATTTTAGACGTACAAAATAGCATAGAGGCTGCCTTTATGAAACGGTTTACAATAATGTGAAATCTGGGGGAATTTTTCTCACCTTCACTTGTGGCCTTAATGTCACCCTTCTATTTTTTTTCACAGTTCTACAATTTTCAATTCAACAAAGCCACTTCACATGGCTGGGACCTCCCTGCAGCTTTGGCCAGATATCCTCTGATGTTCTCTGCTGACGTTCTGCGAGCTTCTGCTGGCCCATGCTGCAGCCTGCTCAGTGCCTCAGCTGCAGGTGATGCCACCACCATGTTGCAGTGCTCATTAGCCCACCCTGGTTGTACAGCTGGCGTGTGCTAATTGCCACTCGGATTTTGTACCAAGGACACAGTCTGACTTGGCCACGTATCTCGTAGGCCCACATGGGTGTTTCAGGGCGTGACACTGATATGAATTAAACTTTCTAAATTAAAATACAGCTGCTTCTTCAAAAAATCCATTCTGCTGGCAACTTTCTAATTTGTTCTGACACTTAGGTAGAAAATATCTGAATCACAGGCTCACAGGCAGAGCCCTCAGGGCCCACCTGCAGCAGGGCCATCTAGAGCAGGGTGCCCAGGACCACCAAAGGGCAAAAGAGACGTTAAGGCCAAGTTGGATGGGGACCTGGGCAACCTGGCCTGGTGCCTGATTTAGTGGTTGGCAACCCTGCCTGTGGAAGAGGGTTGGAATGCGGTGGTCTTTTAGGTCTCTTCCAACCCACACCATTCTGTGGTTCTGTTATTCTGTGATCCACATCCTTCTCCCCAGATTTCCAAGGGCTCAGCCTCGTGCAGCTCCTGGCACCAGCCCTAGTGATGTGGTGGCCATATGTATGGCACGCTCCTGTCCTCTTCCTCCTCACCACTCAGCTGAATACTGTTGCAATTTTCTACAGTGACAGTAATAAAAGAATAAAGAGAAACACACAGTCCTAGCTTGTACCATGTCTTGGTTCTTCAAGCATTTGGAAGGTGTTCACTGATGTGGAAACGTGAACTACATACACACCACAGACCTTATCTGTACCCAGTCCCAGTCCTACATGGGATTGCATGGTGCCTGCAGATGTGGATAATGGGAGCTCTGCACCACCTACAGCTCAGGACCATATCGTGGTTCTGCAGGCAGCTGGAAGGTGCCAATAGTCACAGACAGCTGGAGCTGCTCCCTACCCACCGGCTCTCTATCAAAGCAGACTGCAAAACACCTTGAACAGCCGTGTTTTATTTTCTGTGTGTTTATAAATATGTGAATAAGCCAGCACACTTCTTTGTTTGGCAGGTATGTCCCTCTATTTCTGTGAGCTACTATTAGGAAATGCAAATGGAGCTAGTGATGTGCTGGTTATTTAGGTGCTGAAGATTACATGGTGATATTCCTGACCTCTTAGTATGATCTCAATGTGTGACTGATACTCTCAGCCATCAGTGCTATATCAGTGCATGTAAAACACCAAATGTTCTTCCCTCTGCTTCTGCTGAATCAAAATGTGCTTCCACCACACCAGGAAAATTAGGCACGACTGGATTGGGCCTTCTGTTAGTCTGATAAAGGTGCTTATATTTTATGTGCCTTTTCAAAAGGCTCGATTTAAGAAAACAAATATAGGGAGTGTCAGCTTTGTAAGTGTCCCAGTACAGAGCACTAATCCAAAGGACAACCTACAGTCACATTCTGGGCAGTGTGTTGTTACAGGGAAGACATTTGAGTAGGATTCAGAACATCTGGATGCCATTCCTCTTGTACTGAAGTACTGCACGGCCAGGGACAGGTTATTTTCCTGGCCTTAGTGCTCATGTGGATCTTCACCAGGAACACTGTTGTAATAAATCAGCACAGTCAGATGTACCTCTTCAGAAGAATTGAAAAGGACACGTGTCAGTGCTTCATTATAAAGACACATCACTCAGGTCTTAGGCTAAATTGGAAATGCTGTGCTCCTCTGGACAACCATCTGCTGAGACCTAAGGGCAGACCTTGGCTGGCGCAGCATCCAGAGACGCAGCAATCTGCAGCACAGGGGAATAGAGGCATCCCTGCAGCAGACAGATTAAGCTTCTTTTTTTCTCATTCTAATCTGTTAATCATGCACAGAGTTTAAGTACAGCTCAAGGCACACCAGACATTGAATGATTTAATTTTGCACTATTTATTGAACTGGATTTATGTTGTTATTCACTGCTCAGCAGTTCTTCAAAAAAAATAGAAGTCCATAATGAGATTGCTGCCATGAATCAGTGATTGTGTGTTTAAAATGGGCCACGGGGCAACAGGGCTGGTCTGTACAGCTCCTGCCATTGCTGCTGATCTGCAACAGTCATGCAGGATAACCTCTGCAGAACTCACTGCGGTGTCAAAGGCAGGGGATCACCACTCAAGCACCTAACAGCACATTTATTTATATATTTATTTTTTAAAATAAGCACTGGGGGTCTGTAGCCCAAAGCCACTTCACCCAGCACAGAAGAGAAAATAATAATGATAATGCATCCATGCTTGGAAGTAAGGGGATGCAGTGGTAAATCTGAGCTCAGGCAAGAGGATGGGAGAGAGTGGCTCTGCTGGACTGGAGGGGAGTGCATAGGGGTTCCTAGGGAGAAAGGGTGAGGCCTCACATTCATTTGAAAATGGATGGAATGCCAAGAATGTGTGAATGTGGTCTGGCACCTGCAAACTACGGAACTGTTGACAGCAGCACAGCAAATCCCAGAGGGAGAGAAATCACCAAACATGGATAGAGGTGTGTTTCTGGACGAGATGGAGAACCAGCTACATAACAAGCTGTGCTTGTTCAGGGTAATGGCAGATATTCTGCAGCCATTGCAGCACACATGACAGTGTGTTTCATCATCACTGGCGTCCTCCCTGCATCCTTGCTGATGCTGTGTGCAGGACCGTGTGCTTCTAAATCTTCCTCCTGTTGCCCATGCAGTCCCATCTGCTGCAGCCCCTCTGCTCATCTTGCACCTGGGACGTGACAGAACTGACTGGCCATGTAGGCTGCCTGCTCACACCAGCTCTATTTCTTTGGGATGTAAACATGATGAAATACTTATGTGAGGAACAAAGAAATCAAACATGCCTAACCTTAAATGTTCAAGCAAATAGCACTGTTTTATTTTTCATTCCCTTGCCACAAAAGCTGGCTTGCTTCATTTCGCACAATGGAAGATACTTACGTTACCTTCTGCCCGAACTTCTGATCTAAAAATGCGTAGTGTACTGGAGAATCAGATTCCTCAAGAGCTGAACCCATCAAAAAGCAATAGAAAGGTTAAATATACATTGTCAGTGCCAACTGAATGCATTCATCTCTCTCTATCCATTCCTGAGGTAGATGTGTGCTTTCAATAATCACTGGAATTATGTTTTGTTTTCCCTTCTACTCCTTCTCTCCTCAGTTTCCTCTCAGCCACATTCCTGGCCTCATTACAAAATTTGCTCAGATAGTAAAATATTATTTTTTTGGGAAATGGATTAGAAAAGAATGCTAACCACACTAGAGATAAAACCTGTGCTGTGGAGACGAATGCATACCTCATAGCCCAGAGAGGGTTACAGCCCTTGAGTGTGGTATGTAAGTTTGCTGGGGCGAGGGAGTTAGGGAAACAAATTCTGTACTCTCTCTTAACTCCTGAACGTTTTCCTCATGTTTACTGATAAAATTCTTTCAACTGAAAGTGCTGAAAAGGCAAAGGGAGGCAACGCCACCGAAGGCGAGGTGTTGGAACTAGATGATCCTTAAGGTGCCTTCCAACCGAAGCCATTCTGTGATTCTGATTCTATAAACTCTTCTTTCATCCTTGCACTCTGCCATGTATAAACCCTTCTTCAGCTGTATTTCCCTTCAGAGGGAAAGCTCCCAGTCACATTGGTTTGAGATATGGAGCTGTGATCATGTCCCTTCTTGTGATGCAGTATTCTTTTATTCTGATGGGATGCCTCCAAGCTTTGCTTCTGTCCCCTCCTACTTCCCATTATTCAGAAGTGATGTTCGTGGCACCAATTACTTGAGTAAATGGATCTACACAGCCGTTAGCCAAAGGATGCTATGGATGCTATGCCATGAATGCTGTCATGGATGTCCTTCTGTCCAGGTTGCTTGCTTGTACTTAGTTCTGTTTTGGAAAAGCATGGATTACATTCTAAGGTATTGGTTTTTTGCTTGTTTGTTTGTTCTTTTTTTTTTCTTTTTTTTCTTTTTATGATTACCGTAGCTCAAGGCAATCCTAAGCCTAAAAAATATTGAAAAACAAATTGTGTAATGATTATAAAGGGAATTTCTTTCCCTCTGTCATGCAAGCAATCTGTGTGGCAGCTATGGGCTGCATTTGACAGCAGTCGCAGAGGAGCACTTTTCCTCCACACCTCCATAATTCTTCACACCCTCCCAGCCCACTGTAATCTCTGACTCATAAACAGCACAGAGATGACGATCGAGCTAATCTATTTTCAGTAATTAATGGGGAGAATGAGACTTTCTGGCAAATAAGGTGACATTTCCAATGCTAGTTGCTTCTTTGGCCATCACAGTCTTCTCAGAAATTGGCAGTTTAGTTGCAGGCCTCCATCCTTCCCTTTTCCTATGCAGCTCATCCCCAGGCGTTTTGCATTCCTCATCAGATCTGACAACAGTTCATTGTCTATTGCTCTGTCCACACAAAGATAATAAAACAATTTCTTAGTAACTGGTTAACTCTCATCATGTAAAATCTTCTTTCTTCAGATCAAAAGGGCTGCAGTTTCATGCCTATCCATTCTTCAAAATGGCACACAGCACAGAGATCCTCATCTCAACAAAATCAGTCCCTTCAGTAAGTTTTCCTTTGCTTTCCTGACAATCTGTTAAGGAGCATACGCACATACAATTTAACTTGCATTTTTTTACTTAGATGAGTAAATGGAGCGATGGAAGCTGTAAGAGACCTCTGGAAGTCCAGTCCTCACTTCTACTGACTTGGTTTTATTCATCCATGTTGGAAGCACATGCAGTTGAGCTGATCATCCCATCCACCCTTTACAGTCAAAAGAGAGAAACTGGCAATATCAAGGTGCTGTTTGTTTTATCTAGTTCAAATATCAGCTTTCAAATAGGATGACTCATGCCCAGAAACATCTGCTGTTCTCCATTTGCTACAAGGAGAACCCAAGGTGACTAATGCTGAAGCTGATGTCCGCACAGGAAACATCTAATCTGAGCACATTTAGCCCACTGTCTGTTCATTGCATTTGTTTTTTAAAAACTCCTGGCATGGCTCTATGCACTCTTTGTGTTCTTCCTACTTGTTCTGGAACTTTAAATTTTCACCCACAAAGACTGGATTGAATCTGAATAGCCCTTTTTATGAATTTAGGATACAAATGAAATTAGTTCACATAAGTATTTTAAAATCTCTTTTGAGGGATGATGGCAGACTTTTTTCCGTGCATCTTCAGATCCAATGTGCACTTACTGGGAGTCCTTATAGAAATCAAAAGGTCATCAAATTATAGAATCATAGAATTACAGAATGGCTTGGATTGGAAGGGACCTTAAAGATCATCTAGTTCAACCCCTGACATGAGCAGTGTTGCCAGCTAAATCAGGTACTGTGTATTGCCCATATACAAGTCAAGGAAGACAAGTCCAGCTGACATCAAGAAACCTCTTGGTAGGCAAGGAAGAAAGATCTGATCACCTGTCCAGTATGTCTTTTCCTACTTATTTTCCAGTGAACCTTCAATAATTCACTTGCCGCTTCCAGCTAAGACATTCTTTTCCCAAGTGCTAAGGAACAGAGTGCAGTGCTTCTACTCTTTTCAGTACCCTTCAACTCAGAGCAATCTGTTTCTATGTATTTCCTTGAAAAAAACTGCTTTACTAAATACACTTAGACATAGTTTGTGCACTTCACTATTTTCTAAGAGCCTTTTCTAACAGTCTGCTTTCTCTTTCCTAAAAGTCTTTCTGCGTATCTGCTGTGCACATGAGGAAGTACCTGTATTTTTGACTCACACTGAGTTGATGGCCATAAACTGAAAGATGCAAGATGCTCCTATTGCTCCCAGAAAGACTCTCTCTGACTCCCCTGTACACAGAAAACAGGGGTGAGATGAAAGATGGACATCTCAGCATGTATATTATTAAGCTAAGCTCCTGCTGGTTTATGTGGAATCTCACCTTAAGGAAGGAGAATCACTCCTCAGCCTTTTTCCTGTTATCCTAGTATTAACATCCCTGTGTTGAACGCTAGAGTACAGTTTGGGTATTTTGTTAAAACCTCAAGTGACCAGGTTACCCTTTTGTGATAAGAACTCCAAGTTTCTAGTAATATGAAAAAAGTTACTTCTGCCTTCAAATGTGAAATCATCTCATTTCCTGATGTTTGGCATCTTTATTTAGGTTTCACAGTTCTTGGAAGCCGCCTCAGCGCATTGCCGTTTGCTTCATCAACAGCTTCATGGCATTGCTGATTGATTTTTTAGCTCTTTGTTACAGTTTTTCACTTTCTGCCTCTTCTCTCTCGTTTTTGTTCTTTTTTTTTGGTTGTTTCACGTTTTATTTAGCCAGGATTAGGCTGGTTTCTGTCCTACTTTGATTTTGTTTAGAAGGCAGCTTTTCCTCTCTTTTCACAGTTCCTGCTTCAGTACTTTCTTTCAGAAAGTTAGAAGGACAATTTAAGCATGATTTGCCTTATTTACAAGTTAATTTACAAGTTAATGCAAAGGTACAATTTTAGAAGACTTTTGTTCTATTCCTCAGCCCTGAAGACAGGCTACCTTGAGCTACTGCCAGCAAATGCTGAAAGCATTTTCCAGACCTGATGACATTTGCCAGATGACCAGATGAAAAGTAAAATGAATTAAGAAACTAGGAAGTATATTTGGAAAACAAATAAAAAGCAAGCAAGCAACAACAAACTTTATTGGCCGTCTCTGGTCTGATTCCCAAGGTCCTCTCTGGGTTTTGTTCAGTTGGGAGCTGATGGGACACGTCCTCAGCTTGTTGGAGCACGGAGCTGGCTCCCTTGACAAGCTGTACGCCCTGGCACTATCCCCTGGTGCTAGAAACTTGTTTACAGCAAAGCTCTTCTCATGAATTTCTCTACGTGCTGCCAACTGCTGAATACAAATGCACTTCTGGAGACATCCGGTATGCTATAGCCATGACACTTCCTTTAAATAGGGCATTAATTTATGGCTCCTCAGTTTGTGAAGCATGGTCTCAGCCAGAATTAGCTTTTGATCTGCTGGGGCACTTCTGAGATGTCGGACAGGGCCACGTGGCCTGTGTTCTGTTATCGACCAATTGTCAATAGGCAGTTCACTCGCCTAATGCAAATCTATCCCTTTTGACAAATAGGGTAATTAAGAGCTAGATTTATGAGGCTCCAAGCATATAAATTTTCTGTAATGCAGACCTCAACAGCTACTTATTTGACAGCCATTTCAGTGCTATCAAGAAATACAGCTTCAGATGAAGACTAAATATGTTAAGTTGGGGATCATCCTGATTATTGCTTTCAGGATCCCTGTTTACTGATAGATGACAAATTTGAAGGGGAATGCAAGAATCTGGGGGGGGATAAGTGAAATGCTCTTCTTTAAAAGGTTTAGATTCTCATCTCAGTATCATAAAGAAAGAGTGAGACCACTGAAAGCAATGAAAATATGCAGGTGTTCCAGGCTCCAGGATGGAATGTCGTGCATATGTGACTAGGCAAAACAGGAGTGACTTGCCTTAATATCAGTATATTAATTGTATGGCTACACAACCTATAGCAGTACAAATTAATAAGGTGTACTTGACCATTAGAACCAACTGCAATATACTCTGGAGGCCTCAACCTTTCTACAGCTTTTCTCAGGGCAGCAAAAAAGGTGGTTCAGAATTGTTCAGATCCATCACAACAAATGGTGGCAAAGCCCTTTCCTGAAACCCATCAGAACTAAACATGCACTTCCCCAAAGCCCTTCACTTTCAGAACTCCTCCACCTAGGAGTGTGATAAAACCACATATGGCTAAAATAAATTTTATTAGGTAAAAATAATCACAGGCAGGAACTTGCACAAAAAATAACAGGAAAAATAGACAGCAACTTTGACAGAAGCTTATCCACCTCCCTCTCTGTGATTTCCAGATGGCATTCAAATAACCACTTGTTATGAAAGTCATGTTGATGGTGTCCTAAATGTGTCTGTCAACATCTTCCTGCTATCCTTGATGCTGATGTGTGCTTGTCCTAGTTAGAATTCTTGGTGTAAGATGATCCTTCTCTGAGGATTTCTGTGTTCTATGGAATAAATCTATCAATTTTCCATGGCCCCACACCCAAGAAGTACAATGTCAGCATCAAAAACATGTATTTCTGGGACATTCTTAATTTATGAAGGTTATTTATTGTTTAGATACTCATTGCTCATTGCCTACACAGATAAGTAACATTATTTTCTTTCAGTAATGCTTTCTCTATACATTCAGACATTTTTGAATGCACGCAGCAATATAGTTTGACTTTTTATTGAAGAACAGATATGATTTCCATATTTCTAACAGATCAAGGCACTCAAAGTAATTAAATTATCCAAAGAAATTCGAGCACTCACTATGGCTACCTTCTTTATGGTTAGTCTTGCAGAAATAATACTGCAGTTAGGGTACCACACTTCAACATTAGGAAGGCTGTCAGTGGCAGATCCCGGTGGCTCTATACCTAACAGCCATTTCTCATCGTCTGTTTAGCAGCTCTGTAGAGCTCAGGGTATTTTTTTGGCGTCATCTGCCTTTGCATTCATAAGGCTTGTTTTGGTGTTCTTTCTTCTACAGCTTCCTGTTAAGCTGTTTTACTACTGCTCTTATGTGCTCCCCATTTCGTGAGAGTTTCTCTCATGTTTTCTGAAGTGCCTGGCTTTTTGCAGCTGCACTGGCTCCTCAGTTACAGCTGAAACATTCTTTGAGTGCTTGTCTTTTACTTATGGATTGCTGGAGACTTGTCTACTCACTCTGTCCAGTTAAATTAGTTTCCACTTAAATGCTAGTGTCATGACCATGCTTGCTAGACAATACAGCATTTAACTTTGCCTAGAATTGTTAAATTTTCCGGAATTGCAGCACGTTCTGGAGGGCTTCATTGCATTTTATGTATCTACAAGTAGATCTTCATGAAGCAACTGTATATTCACAAAGCTAAATTCAACTTAATCATTCACCGTTTTGGTTAGACAAAACCAGTCCAAACATGCCCAAGATTTACAACAACACTGTTGTTTTGCATTAAAATCACTTCTTAAGCACCAGAAGTCATCCCTATAAAGGCTTCCACTAGCAAGTTGTGACAAGAATCTTCACCTTTCCTGTTTCTATTTGTTTTTAATAGACTTATTGATTGCTCCTTTCCTTTCCTTTCCTTTCCTTTCCTTTCCTTTCCTTTCCTTTCCTTTCCTTTCCTTTCCTTTCCTTTCCTTTCCTTTCCTTTCCTTTCCTTTCCTTTCCTTTCCTTTCCTTTCCTTTCCTTTC